>CAIGQQ010026745.1:342-14191 GCA_903798035.1 Danio albolineatus | reverse complement strand
TCCTTCATTTTTCCTTCCGTCATTTTCTTTCCTTTCTTCCTTCCTTCCTTTATTTATTCATTCATTCATTTTCCTTCCTTTCATCGATGTTTTGTCCACATTTATAACTAAACAGTCAGGTTTCCCTCAGCATCACACACATATGCTAATACAGTCTGCTTTCTCCTGTCTGCAGGGCTCTCAGTATGAGTTTAAGGACAGTCCCGGGCTCCAGCATGCAGGGTTCCCCCATGCGGCCTTCTACCCATACGGACACCAGTATCAGTTCGGCGACCCGTCCCGACCCAAAAATGCCACCCGAGAGAGCACCAGCACCCTGAAGGCCTGGCTCAGCGAGCACCGCAAAAACCCCTATCCCACCAAAGGAGAGAAGATCATGCTGGCCATCATCACCAAAATGACCCTCACGCAAGTGTCCACCTGGTTCGCCAACGCCCGCCGGAGGCTCAAAAAGGAGAACAAGATGACGTGGGTTCCCAAAACGAGAACCGACGAGGATGGGAACGTGTATACAAGCGATAACGAGGATGCAGAAAAACGAGATGAGGACGAAGAGATAGACCTGGAGAACATCGACACGGAGGACATCGAAGATAAACAGGATTGTGACTATCAGGATGACGAAAAGTCAACATCTAAAGTTTCCGATTCTGAGGAATACGACGATCCCGGAGCGGAGAAGAGGATTATTGAGGATCAAATCAAAAAGAGTCCCGCAGAGGAGCGAGAGCCGTCCAATAACGCCAGTCCAGCTCTGAAGCCAAAGATCTGGTCTTTGGCTGAAACCGCAACAACGCCGGACAGTCCTAAAAAAACGTGGATTCAGAGAAACTGTGACGCTCAGACTGTCAGGAATCCACTTCACGTTCAGAACTGGACCAAAATGGCTTTTTCAGCTCATCAGATGGCCTTCACCAGCCATTACCTCGGACTTAAACACCAGAGCATCTCAAACATACACGTAAAACATCCAGAGCAGAGGACTCACAGCATATAAAAACCATCACACACACACTGTTAAAAACAAACCCGTGAATCAACAGCTTTTTATATTTTGTGATTCATGTATTTTCTGCTCTCAATCCAGTTCATCTTCATTTCTGTAGCGCTTTTACAATGTAGATCGAGTCAAAGCAGCTGAACACAGGAGTTCTAGTAAACTGAAACAGTGTCAGTCCAGTTTTCAGAGCTGAAGTTCAGTTCAGTGTGGTTTAATCTTCACTGCTGAAAGTCCAAACACTGAAGAGCAAATCCATTGATGCGCAGCTCCACAAGTCCTAAACCAAGCAAGGCAGCCGCGACAGCGGAGAAACAACTTCACCAATTGACCAAAGTGAAGGAAAAAAAAAACCCCTCAAGAGGCTACTTGTTCAAACTACTTGTTTAAAATGAGCTAAAACAACAAGTCATGAGATTTATTGCTACAAATGATTTGTTTCAATGTTCAATATACTTAAAAACATAACTAAGTTGACTTCATCAGCTCGTGTGAACATGAAGAAACTGAGTTGGTGTTCAGCAGTGTGGAGTAAAGAGTAATATATTACAATTTTATTAATGTATTAAACACTTATCTTCCTCTTAAAAAGAAAAATCACAAGCATTGCTAAACATATACATTCACTTTTCTTAAAGGGGAACACATTTAGCTATCTTATTAAAAGTGACTTTAGATTGTATTTAGGCCTGGGCCGGTATAAGATTCTGACGGTATGATAACCTTGGATAAAAATATCACGGTTTACGGTATGACGGTATTGTGTTTACTGCTCTAAAATACATTCTTTTTTTTAAATGTCCGGCTAAAAAACAAAACCCTCTTCCCTTTAGAACACAATATATTTTATTTTGAGAAACATTTAAAGTATTTTGGAGCTGTAAACACGTCAGACTAAATAATGAAAATGAATCGTTGACTTCTGTGATCTTCATTTGTTTTAAAAACACAGATTTATTTACAATATACACCTAAAAAACTAAAAGAAAATGTAAATAAAAAATTTTTATCAGTATGAAAACCTTGTTTTTTTCCAAACCACGGTATTCAAAACGGTTATCGTCCCATGCCTAATAGTAATATATCGCTTTTTCCTCCAACACTGGTGTCCAGTGTATCCAGCAGTATTTAAAGAGTGTGTTTAAGCTTGCAAATTGCATTGTGGGATCTCGATCTTCCTCCGACAACTTTTAACATTGATAATGTTTTGAATAAGTGACTTTTATTAACATTTTTAACAGTTTAAAGTGATATATTGTCTGTACTGGTGTTGTAAACTATCGTACAATAGCCTGTTAATGAACTGCCAGTACTTTTCTGATATTGTCAACGCTATCTCACGGGCAATTCGTAACTTTTTTAAAACGTGGCTAATTCGTATGAATTCGTACGATGTAATTCGTACAATTCGGTACGATTTGCTCATCAACCAATGACGGTTGTGTTTAGGGGTGGGGTTAGGTGCCACGCCTCCTTTTTAAAATCGTACATTTTCGTCCGACTGAACTTGTACGAATTCGTACGAATTAGCCACTAAACGGCCAAAACGTAAAATACTTCCGTTTTCTCGTGAGATCAGGCTGGATATTTTACAGCCTTATGCCGAGTTCACACTAGAGTTAGAGCTTGCGAAATCCTGTCGTATGGCACTGCAAAAGGGAGCAGGATTAAACAAGACGATTGGTCCATATATTAAATTCCTATACAGAGGTTATGTTTTGATTTTCAATTGATCTAACGCAGTGATGCGTGTTGTGATGCGCTGTGATGCGATTTCGCAGGTCAGATTTCACCCCATCTGCTGCATTTGCATGCAAATATATGGAAGTCTGTGTGACCGCGGCTTTAGTTTAATAAATATTACTTCTTATACAACATTTAAATGACTAAAATGTCAATAAAAGTCACTTTAGTAAACTACAGAGTTGAATTTTCAACATGAAAAGTCAACAAAGCTGAGATCGGCATCCCATAATGCCATTAACATCCATAGATAAACAAAAGAAATAGCTGTGAATCACAAAATACTGACGCTGTTGACTAACGGATTTGTTTACGTTCTTTTATAGTGCATCTAAAGACTTTCCATATTTTCTACAGATCCTTTTTCACCTTCCTTACAGGAGAGTAACACTTATGAATCAGAGTTTCTCCATTATAATAGATTAAAGCTGTCTATTAGCTCTTCTATTAATATGAGATTATATTAGAATCTATTTTATACTGTTGACATCTCATGGTGTTTCATTTGTTAGGTTTGGTCCTGTGTTTATGTCTGAAGAACAATCTCACACTGTAGCCTATAATTAACAACCACAACAGCTGAATCTGAATGAATAAATTGTACAATTACTGAATTAGATACTGAGTTAATAATAATAATGATAAGAATTAATGCAGAAAATAGTGCCTAATATGAGAAGTTCACACATGTGGTTTTTGTTTGTCTTATTTTAGCACATCCGTTTTAAGGATAAAATGACACCCGCTGGTCCTTAACACATGATTTGACAAGTATTAATTCTCTTTTCATCATGTTTTTGTGTGTGTTTTGCGTTCCCGAATGCCTTGTTATCGTCATTTTATATGTCACGTTTTAAAAAAGGGGGAAATATTTCAAACGGTTTTTGTAAATGAGATTGAAAAATGAACCTACTTGAAATAATATTGTACAAAGACATATATTTTGAATATTAAAATGAAATCACGATTGTCATAATGAAGATACTCTCGCTCCTTTTTGCCTTTTTCAACAGATATTTTGAATTAACAATATTTTAACAACGAAGTGCATCAAATGGTACGGTATGGGTCGGTACGGGTCACCTTTATCAGGCTTGCGTTTCCACTGCTAAAGGGTACTCTTTAGGTGGGCGTGGTGTACGACAGATGTAGTTTCAGATGACGTCATTCTCGCTGGAGGAAATAACGACAGTAAAGCTGTACGGGTCGCTCACATATCATATGAGCAGCACTTCTCACAACACAGAGGCTTTATTATACACATAAACACTGGTGTATAAATGTTCATTACTGACCTCTCTATGAACATGATCTGATTATAACTGCAGATCAATGATGTGAAATAGCCTACTGTCTGTGATTATATCAAATAAATAAATAAATGCAGCATATATGAACACACACAGCCCCTTACAGTCTCTGATATGATCAGTTACAGAAACACTACACACAGCAGACATTTAGTCCTTATTTAGGTTCAAAAACAGCAGGAGATATAGCCCACAGTCAGTGCAGAGCTCTCATCTGTGTGTGTAATCTCCACCAGCACATGTAGCCTCTGTTAGAGAGGAACTCCGTCATTACCAGTTCATAATAGTCCAGAAGGTGATGATGATAGTTAAACACAGCAGTTTCTTCATGTTTGCTGAAAGAATCATTTGCTCCTTTGTGTTTTCCGGCTTCTCCTTTGTTTCTGCAGGCGTCAGTCTCGCGTTTGTCTGTTTCTGAAAGGATCGGGCTTCAAAAGCACTTCAATAATCACGTTATTATCATCAGCTCAAGAAGTTTGTTATTTCAGATATAGATGCGCACACGAGCGCAAGAGACAAAGCGAAACCACTCGCGCTTCAGACGGGCTCATATAAAACTACGGGGCACAGAGGAGAATCTGCTCTTCTTCTTGGCTTTGTGGCTGTTCATCAAGACGATGACAATGTTTGTTTGAGCTCGGGTCGACCATGGCTCGGTATTATACGTATATATTATTTCAGTGTAATGTCTCGGCTGTGTATTTAAACATGGCGCTTCCTTTGTTTTCATTCTGGCTGGTTGCACGAGCGAATGACGTATCTCTGTAAACCAATAGCGTTCAGCTGCACGTCTAGCTCCGCCTTTTGGTCCCCTTGGTACCCTTTGCAAAGGGTGATCAAAAAGTGGTACAGTTCGGTACGCTTTTAGACAGTGAAAACAGCCATAAAAGCGTACGTATATATATATATATATATATATATATATATATATATATATATATATTACCACTGTACCGTACCACTCAGTGCAAATGTGACCATTTGGCTGTCAGCTATTATAATCAGAAAAAAACAGACGTTTGGCATTACCAATGATTATTTGATGCACTTAACAATGAAGTATATTAAAATGTGACCATTTTGTCTGTCAGCTACTGTCAGGGCTCAAACACATTTTTACTACTAAAATTCCACGACTTTTCCAAGACTTTCAAGTACATTATCATGACCTAATGTTTCATATAACGGTAAATAAGAAAAACAGTCCACATTTAAATATATTACAGCACATCTTAAAACACGCAACAACCATTCATTCATTCAGTCTTTCAGTCATTCATTCTTTAGGCTCAGTGTCAGATTTATCAGGGGTCGCCACAGTGGAATGAACTGCCAACTACCTAGTTAAAATTTATATTTACATCCCTTAAAAATGTATTTATATATTGCACTAATAATGTGAGACCATGGGATTGGCCAAGGACAGAAAACACAACCTATATTTAACTATTCAGATATTTGTTAAACAAATTTCCATAATTTTTCCAAAACTTCATAGGTTTTACTGTTTTTCCCAAACTTTTCCAGGCCTAGAAATTATGTCATGTCAAAATTCCATGCCTTTTCCAGGTTTTCCATGAACCCTACACTATAATTTTAATAACAGCGCATGTCCAGAGCCTAAATCTCAACAGACGTCATATATTTGTTTGGTCCACACTGACTGACAGACTGAAAGAGCTGTTTGACTGGAGGAGATCTGCAGTGTTTCTTTGGAGATGTCATGAATCTGGACTGACGTGCTGACACAGATGAGCTGCTCTGCTTTACAGCGCCATCTGCAGGCTGCAAACAGAGCACAGTTTAAAGCTCAGGCTTATTGTTTTGCTCTGTTTTGGGCCTTTAGATCACAGATGGAGACCAGATACTGCTGTTTGCTGTCTATGAAGTCAAGCTTCACTTAAAAACACTTAAAACCAATATAAACTGGAAGCTGCGACCATTTTATTTTTGGTGTTGTGAAGCAGTTCCTAGAGAAACTGAATAGTAAATGAGAAAACAGTGGGCGCGGCTTGTTTTTTCTACTGCGAGCTGATAGGATGTAGTAATGTAGGCGTGTCATTCAGAGAGATGGGGAAAAGGGTTTGGGGGGAGTTATTACACCCCAAAAGACTCCTCCCCCTCAGCATTTCTGTTTGTTTTTATAGCGCTGACAACTGGAGGGGCGTTGTTAAGCATGTTAGCCCCGCCCAAAACCTCAGACAGCCCTAATCTGACGATTTAACTAAAGACAATCAGGAAGTGCATTTTCAGATTTCACTTAAAGATTACAGGAGCAAACTATTGTTTTATACTTAATGACGTGCACAGATGAGCTGTTGACCTCAAGACTAGCACTGCGAGCTAACAGAATCGATATGGTTAGTTTTGACATCATGTGTACTTTAAAGGATTACTGTACGTTTACACCAAAGGTGGTGAGAGCGTCAAAGTTCGTTCTGGCCGCCCTGTCGCCAACACTGTCTGCCTTCAGAGCTCCGGCGGCGAGAGCGTCAACATTCGCTACGTTGATCTCGTATTTAAAGGAGCCACTGCAGCATTATCAGCAAATCACTGACATTCTCGCATGAAATATGCTTTCTAGCGTGAAGATGTTGCCCGGTTTCATCAGATTCATTTAACAATGGAGGATCAAGCTGTTACGTGTTGCTCCACTTATCTAATGTGTCCACATGTTTGAAGTATTTCGAAGCAGCAATACTGTTTTGTACTGTCACATGAAATTCCCGCTTTTTTTTTGAGGAAAAATAAATAAATAATTGAAAATGCGGCGACCGCAATATTAAAACCCTTGGGAACAATTGTGGTCGGAACCAAAGTTCACAGTGACTGTGTCCTCTGGACTCGTCTCAAGCGGTGGACTTCTACAATCTGATTGCTTGCCGCTGTACCGTATCATAGCTCATTACCATAAAGTTGTCTTGATTTCAACTCTCCTCGTCGCCCACACCAGCGAAGACGTGCTGCGCTACCCCTTGCCGCTACTCTGAAACAGCATGTCTTTTTAGATTTGAATTTACAGTATGGTAATACATCTTTTGTGGCATTATATTTGAAATTTGAACTGTTTTCTTTTACCGTAAAGCACTTTGTGCCTTTTTGTGCTACATAAATACATTTTACGTGCTTCGCTACATGCCCTGTCGACCATTTTATCCCACCATCCACATTTCTTTCAGATTTCCTACCGTATTCAGAGATGCAGCAGCAGGTTAATCGGCGGAGAAGTCTCCTCAGTCTCTTGTTGTCGCTGAAATAAAATGCAGAAAACATGAAATTAATATATTTCATCAGCATAGATACTTGAAAGATATGTTGGCAGTTCATTCTGCGGTGGCGACTGCTGATTAATAAAGGGGTTAAGCCGAAAATAAAATTAATGAATGAGTCTCTTGAACACTTTTGTTTATTTAATTATGAAGAGATCAGATATTTTGTTTAAATATTTTGGGTTTTCACTATTAAAACTCTTAGCCTGAGTGATGTTGGTTAAATAAAATTAAAAAACCCTAATATTCCTAAATGTATTGTTAAAAAATATTCAATAATTATCGATACCGAATAATATGAGACACGACATCGTGACATTATCAGCCAGCCCTAGTTCAGAGCAAGTTTATTGAGAGTTTCTGTATTTAAATCCCAACTATCTGAACACACAAGACATGTTAAAGGTTAAATCTTTGTGTATGTTTGTGCGTATCTCGAGGACAGACGGCTGATTTCACGCCTGCGTCTGACGGACGTTTCTGAGAGAAACTCTTTCACGACACACAAAAGACTGAAGGAAAGAGGAGGACAGACTGAAGCTGTGCTTCATTCAGCCCAAACATTCCTCACCCGGTTCCCACAAGGCCTTGTCAGAGGAGTTACAGAGCAATCACGGTAATAGATTGTTTTCTTGAGTAGGTATTAAAGCAAATTAAAGCACTAGACGGTCATTTTACAGCTTTATATCACACAAGGCTTGTTTGTGCTCGAGACTGAAACAATGTCGTGAGCCACTGAGTGATGTCAGGGGGTACAATCCAGGCTATTCAGTATACATCTGCCAATATTTATACCGCTAATCAGTTGATAGCATGCTCTGAGAGGTGCTATCATATGATTGATGTGTAAACACAATAACAACCAAATAACATGCTAACTATCCCACAGGAATATAATAGCAATCTCACTGCATGCCTATAAACAGCTAAAGTACATTGACATCTGAATAACATGCTAACAACTACTCAAAACATGTTGCTAATTAACTGTAATGCTTACAGTATAATGCTTACGAATATGCTTACAGTCATAACACACTAACAAACGCCTCAAAACATGCTAACAACAACACAGAACACATTGGCAAATCACAAACATGCTAATAATTACATGCTATGAACAAAACTGAATGCTAACAATGGCTAACTAATAACTACCTACTCTATAACTACCTGAGTAACCTATGCTGGATATGTTAAAGTGCACATAAATTGGAAGTTCATATTGTGCCGCAGTTCTTATCGAAGGGGGCGTGGCTTGTTTGTCTACTGCGAGCTGATTGGATGTAGTAAGGTAGGCGTTTCATTCAGAAAGATGGGGAAAAGTGTTTGGGGGGAGTTATTACACCCTAACAGACTCCTCCTCCTCACCAGTTCTGTTTGTTGTCATAGTGCTGACACCTGGAGGGGCGTGGTTATGTATGTTAGCCCCGCCCAACACCTCAGACAAACCTAATCTGAGATTTCAATTAACGATTACAAGCGCAAACTATTTGTTTTATTCCTAATGACATGCACTGATGAATTGTTCACCACAAAACTAGCAATGCGAGCTAACTAAACCAATTCGGTTAGTTTTGATATGATGTGCACTTTAGCAACAATTACTCAAAACATGTTATTAGCCAAACCGAATTCTAACAACATGCTAAAAACCACATTTAAAGGGGTGGTCCACTACGATATCATATGTTTAACTTTAGTTGATGTGTAATGCAGCTGTGTTAACATCTGTAAATGTTAGACGCTCAAAGTTCAATGGAAAGAGAGACATTGGCTATTATAAAGTTAGCTTAGCAAAGCCTACAGCAAATGAAGTTTGGAGACTACGAAAAAACACATCCGGGCTAGTGAGATCACAAGGGGTTCTAGTTACACGCATTCACCACACACACACACACCCTGCGCAGCAAAGGGGCGTGGCCAGAGGCGCTGTAATGACGCAGCAGAGAAAGCTGAAATGCTGTCTAAATCCACAGAGCTTCTTCTGTTTCTGTATTTGGGCTTCTAATGGGCATGACACAGAGACAGAAGTTTAATTTTAATCATGTTCCGGAGAATTAAAATATATAGCTAGCATTTGACAAAGGAGAACTTCCAGAATCTCCCAGTTCAGTGCTGGAGTCGGCTAAAAATTCCTTCAACAGATGAAGCTGTGGATTGTGAGCCACAACCTGTAAGGGTTTTTATATGTTAAAATTGATCGACTACATGCACAGTTTCTAGCATTAACGGTATGTTGTAGCGAGGATGTAAACAACGATGTAAACAACGTGAAATGCGGTCTGGCACCGCTAACAATTTAGGTACAAATTCATATTCATCAGTCAAACCACCCACAACCTTCAGCAGCGCTGCAGTGTCTCTCTCTGCGGACGCTTTCCCTGCGCTCTACAGGAGGCTAGCAGCTACCCTGACTGACAGTGTTTACAGAGCGCAAAAGCGCGTGCTTAAAGGCACATGACGATTCCTGGTGACGTGGAGCTAATCCGCGGATCACAGCACATTATGTTAGCTGACCAATCAGAGCCTCTTGAGGGCAGGCCTTTCAGAGGAACTAGAAAATATAACAGTCGTTTTCATGTTAGCTGAGTAGCTGTATATAATCAAAGTAAGACGTGAACAAACAACCTGATTTTCTACAAGTGAAGCATGAGCACACATTGTTTAGCATTTTATAAACACAACCAAGCCTTAACAATACACTGTGCATCACCTCTTTAATAAATAACTTTATTTACCTTCGACCCACAACCCTCAATCAAATTTGGTTTTTGGCCCTTCTTAAGAAAGTGTTTGGGCACCTCTGTTGTAGACTGTTTCTTATATTTTATGCACTCCCCTACAGAATCATCGCAACCCTTTCCTTATAGTAATTCAAGTCATCTAGCGAATTTACATTCACATCACAGAATTTAAAAAACATCGCAATGTTAGAGTTGCCCAATATTGTGCAGCCTTATTTATCACAGACGACCACTGACGGCATTCTAACAGCATGCTAAAAAGTACACATTTACAACCACAAATTACTTAAAACATGCTATCGGCGACTGCACACCGTGCTAAAAACGGCATGCGCAGCGTCACAGTAGCATAACCCTGAAAACAACAGGCCCGAATGTTCTCACTGCTCCACCAGATCATCATCCCGCACCAGAATGTGGAGGCGCTCTGTGAACTAATAAGACACAACTTCGCTATGAGCTGAGAAAATGTGCTGGCAGTCATCTAGCATAGCGGCGCTAGCTTCTGCACTGAAAAAAATGATTCATTGGATTTACTACATTTGTTTTAAAGTAAGTGCTTGCAAACAGTTTATATGGGCTGAATGTAAACGATGAAATTAAGTTAAACATTATTAAATTTTATTGGTTTAAATTCAGCCTATATAAGTTGTTAGCAAGCATTTAGGTCAGTGTATGCTTTGGCCATTGGATTTTCATTTTAGAAACGGATATTAAAAAACGGAAAACGAGCTGTCTTTTGATTTCGGTTTTAAAATCCAAAAACGAATACTAAAATAAGAGGCGTTTTTTATTTTCATGGTGAAAAACAAAAAAGTAAAATAAAAAAAATGATTTGATTTTCATTTTTTTATATTGAATAACAAAAATAAAATCAGCAGAAAACAAAAATGAATAAAGGTTTGTTTTCTTATATTCTGAAACCAGATAGGCTGACTTATTCACGGTGACGCAGTGCTGCCACACACACGGGACAGCCTATTATTTTCCCACTTAATAATCTTAAAAAAGGTATTTTCTTGTGATAATGAGATTTAGTTAAGACATATTTTCCTCATTAAAGTCGGTTACATATATATACAAAATAATATATTACTTTATTTTAAAGGGCACATACATGACCCCTTTTTTTATATTTAATATAAGTCTTTTGTGTCAGCAGAATTTGTCTGTAAAGTTTCAGCTCAAAATACCCATCAGATTATTAATTATAGCTCTCTAAAGTCGTTCCATTATAGCTCTAATCAAATTTTTAAGAATAGTCCTCCCCGCCCACCGTTCCCGTCAGCGTGCCCCAATCTCCGCCCTCGGCTGCGTCAGACAGAGAGACGCAACAGGAACAGGTGTAAGAGAAGCAGATCTCACTACGTTTGTGAGAAATACAACAGTAAGAACTTTACCAAAGACTGTTTAATGTGTTTGTTAAGGAGCTGCAACGATGAGTCACGCACATGCAGTTATAGAGTTCGTTCACGCACGCACGCACGTGCGCGCGCACACACAGACAGCGCGCGCTTTTGCGAGCAAATGTGAAAGGATATGGGCTAATGTCCACTGCTGTATGGATTTCTGTTATGGTAATGTACACAATAAACCTGATTTAATGTCAACAAACCGAGATTGAAGCGTCTTTTTTGCTGACACGCGGCTGTGCTGATGAAGTAAAGCTGAAGTAAATGGCTGTAATTCATTAACATGCACTGTTTTAAACACGTGTTAAACTTGTGAAACTCACTCTTGATCACATCTGATGATGATTGATGACCTTCCCGAACTGAACACCTTTTATTCCCGGTTGTTTTGCGCACGTCCTGTCTTGTTGATATGATTATACGCGTTACTACGGCGACATGTTAATACGCAGCTGTCAATCAATTCGGTGGGCGGGGGGACCGCACTCCTACGTAGAGTTGCGGTCGATCTCAAAACCGCTCCAATTGGTCCACCGTTTTTATGCCGTTAAATTGAAAAAAAAGGACTGGGTGTGTTTATTTCACCCCAAAATGACCGTCTATACACTATAACTACACATATGACTGTCCAAACAGCTTAAAAAGTAGATTTTTCATCAAAGGTGCCCTTTAAGTTTTTTTGCATAGCAGCATTTTAAATGGAACAACATAGCCTATTTGACGATATATGCTTTATTTGCGTTGCTTTACTGAACAGTTTTCTGAAAACAATAGATCATATTCTTGAACAAACAAAGCCTATATCTGTGGATTGTGTTCATTTTATGAATTATTGTATAGCTTTTAATGTTTCAAATTATGATGTCCCACTATTTAGGCTGCTGCTATATTTGCACATGGCTATATGAAAATGCTGTATGACGCACACATACAACTCGTCCGCAAGCTTTAGTGATAAAAGACAGGGGATGTTTTTAAAAAGACATTTTTAATTGTTAATTTTATTTTAAAATATTATGACTTACTGAAATGTGCGTAACGAACAACTGTATTAATGCCTCCCTCATTTGAAATGATTCATGGAAGTGGAAGTATTATGGTTTTAATGATATATTCAAACTTTCTTTTCAGAAAAGTATTCAGTAAAGCAACGTAATGCTTACATGTAACGTCAAAATAAAGGTTGTTCCTTTTAAAACACGCTAACAAAAAATATATATAACCAGCCCTTGCTCGAGAAATATGTCATCTTAATGAATAAAATATGTCTTAACTAAATCTCATTATCACAAGAAAATACCTTTAATAAGATGATTAAGTGGGAAAATAATAGGCTAGCCTATAAAAAAGTTTTCGTTTTTTGCCTATTTAATTTTTTGTTATTCAAAATAAAAAAATGAAAATCAAATAATTCTTGTATTTTGTTTTTCATTTTTTTTCATGAAAATGAAAAACGCCTCTTATTTTAATATTCGTTTTTAGATTTTAAAACCAAATCAAAAAACAGCTCGTTTTTTAATATCAGTTTTTAAAATGAAAATCCAACAGCCAAAATATACACCGACCCATTTACTCTTAAAAAAATAAGTAAATCCAATGAATCATTTTTGCTTTCAGTGTACAAGCCGAGGGATGTGTGTGTTTGTGTGTGTGTGTGTGGGTGTGTGTGTGTGTGTGTGAGTGAATGAGTAATGCTGGGATAAATCTTCAATCCTCAAAGTCAACCTTCAAACACACTTTATATGAGGGATCGTCATGTGTTGAATAGAACAACTGCTTCAAGATTACTGCATGTTCCCTAACACTACGGTCAAGTTTTACTGAATAATTTATTACTTATAATAACATTGACAAGCTTCAGTACCGACTGTATGATCAGGGCGATATTATAATAAACAACATGAAGCAATGGGTTATTATAGACCTTTATCAAGTTACAGAAATGTTCTCTACACTGTTAAAAATATCTGTAAACGAGCAGTTTTCGCTTTTTGTGTGATTCAAGTTTTTATTTTGATTTTATTTCTGCTTTTGAGTTGCATTATGGGAGTTTGATCTTTCTTCCAACAACTTTTATTCTTTGAAAGCGGGGAAAATGTGACATTTATGAGCATTTTTAATAGTTTGCAGTGCTATAGTGTCTGGGTTGGTGTTGTATATTACGCTACAAAAACCATGTAATAAACTGACAGTGCATTTTCTGTTAATTTACAAAATTATTTACTCTATATATTATTTCTATAACATCACATAATGCAATTCACAACCGTAAATAAACCAAAAACACTTGTGAAAAATTTAAATAAGTAAATATTTATCTATCCATCTATCTATCTATCTATCTATCTATCTATCTATCTATCTATCTATC
>CAIGQQ010026743.1:0-15180 GCA_903798035.1 Danio albolineatus | reverse complement strand
TATTTTATTTTATTTTATTTTATTTTATTTTATTTTATTTTATTTTAATCCGTTTACCCCATACCGAACCTTCAGCGTCAGTGATCAGATATTTTGCTGTGCTCCCTCTGCAGAAATGCTTTATTGCATTAGGAAGAGCATGACAGCAGACATGCATGCTAGAAATTAAAAACCCGCCCTTCTCCTGCTTTTGGCAGAGCGCTATCTGTCGTGTAACTCTCCACTTTTCTGTCTAATCTCAGAGGAGGACGCGTGATGGGGAAAGATGCGTTAATGGAGGAGCAGATCAAAGCGTGTAAGGTTGAAAACGCCACTCCAGATGATTAAAAAGCTGCTTGTTTACTCTGCGTTTCCGATAGGCCGTCCCTCCCCTCCTTCAGAAGGGTTTCCTGTCTATATTTCCCCTCTGGAAACTGATAACAGGCCGTCCAGCCGCTCATCCGCCCTCCAGACCTGCTGATGTTTGTCTTACAGTCTGAAAACCCAGTGCTTTCCCTTCATCTGCGTCTAAAATCCAAATATATTTTTAAAAATGCCTATAAAGTTGTCCAGATGAAGTTTTTTTTTTTGTGCACTTATTTGTTTATAGTATTTTTTTAATGCTGGGCAAAGATTATCATACTTAATCACATCCACAATACAAGTTTACATCTTGACGTGTGTGTGTGTGTGTGTTGTATTATATACTCATCGGCCACTTTATTAGGTACACCTGTCAAACTGCTCGTTGAAGCAAATTTCTAATCAGCCAATCACATGGCAGCATATGGCATGCATTTAGGCATGTAGACATGGTCAAGACAATCTGCACAAACCAAGTACCAGAATGGGGAACAAAGGGGATTTAAGCAACTTTGAACGTGGCATGGTTGTTGGTGCCAGACTGGCTGGTCTGAGTATTTCAGAAACTGCTGATCTGCTGGGATTATCACGTACAACCATCTCCAGGGTTTATAGAGAATGGTCCGAACGAAGAAATATCCAGTGAGCGGCAGTTCTGTGGGCGCAGATGCCTTGTTGATGCCAGAGGTCAGAGGAGAATGGCCAGACTGGTTCCAGCTGATAGAAAGGCAACAGTAACTCAAACTAGAATTGTACATTTCCTAAAGAAAATGTGAATGGGGTTTGCGTGGCAAATCCATGGGGTAAAATGGATCACTGTACCACCCAATAGCAGTTATTGTGAAGAAATGGCTAAATTCATGTGTTTATGTAGTTGCTAGGGTATTTAAAATGGTTGCTAGGTGGTTGCTAGGGTGTCCTGAGTGGTCGCTAGGCACTTACTAAGGTATAATTAGGCCGTTGCTTGGTGGTTGCTAGGCGGTTGCTAGGGTAACTTGGGTGGTTGCTAGGCAGTTGCTAGGGTACCCTGGGTTGTTACTAGGCAAGCCCTACACACATACTTGATCAAATATTTATACTTAGTAACCATTTCTAGCAAGTTACAGCACTTGGCTAGTCAATATTAGCATGTAGCTAGTCACTGCTAGCATGTGTAGCATATAGAAAGTTCAATTTGCTAGCACAAGCCAAACAAGCCAACCCCCATGTCTCTATTATGTTCTGATGCTGAAATACAGCTGTTGATAAATGGTTGCTAGGGTACTTTGTTTTGTTGCTATGGGTGTGGTTACAGAGTGAACTTGAGTGAGGTGGGCTGGCCAAGTCAATTGAGGCAATCCCCATGTCTCTATGATATTGCTATGCAAAGATATGCATCTAGGCCAGTTATAATGGCTGTCTATGGAATCAGTTTTGGGGCGTGGCTTGAAAGTTTCATTATCGTATTGAGATGCTGATTGGTTGCCTGAGTCAAATAAGGCAACCCCCAAATCTGTATGGCACTCCTATGTAATGTAATTGATGTGTGATATTTATAATGGCAGTTAATGGGAACAATGTATTTCAATGGGGACCACTTTGGGACGTCCCAGCACCTCAGGGGTACAACTTATACGTCCTTGCGGGGTATGTTATCAGTCAGGCTGCAACCCTTTTCAGATGTAGTGAATCTCAAATTTCTACGAAATTCACTCATGGTGTTATGATTTGGCAAAGTTTTTCCCCATGTTATGTCAATGGCAGATTTGGGACGTCCTAGCTCCCCAGGGGGACAACATTTATCCCATTTCGGGGTATGATTTTATGCGTGCTGTAACCCTTTCGAGATGCCGTAAATCCCATATTTCTACGAAATTCACTGTGGGCGCTATGAGGATTTTCCGGAATAGTAGGTATAGTACTAGAAAAATGAATGGGAGTCAATGGGGGCAATGTAAGTCAATGGGGAAACTTTGGGACGTCCTAGAGCCCCAGGGGTACAACATTTACCCCCTTGTGTGGTATGTTCTTACTCAGGCTGTAAACCTTTTAAGATGTTGTGAATCCCATATTTCTACGAAATTCAGTCTTGACGCTGTGATGTGTCAAAGTTTGTCCCCATATGATGTCAATGGGATTCAAAAGACAAATCTGCAGCAACTGCGTGATGCTCTCATGTCAATATGGAGCAAAATCTCTGAGGAATATTTCCAGTGCCTTGTTGGATCTATACAATGAAGGATTAAGGCAATTCTGAAGGCAAAAGTGGGTCCAACTGGCTACTAGTAAGGTGTACCTAATAAAGTGGCCGGTTAGTGTATATTTATTGTCTGTAGATGTGGCAGAATTGAATATAAAGCTGACTTTGACTTTAGCAATGCATAATATTACCAGTTTGAAATTAAATCCTAATCTTAAACGTGGTGAGTTTATGACAGGAAGCGATTGACCGGTTTCTAAACTAAAAGTCCCTTCGAGTTATACCCATAGACTGTAAAAAAATATGGACGTAGTATCCGTGACGTCACCCATAGGTTTCTGATGAACCCAAAAGAAGCTACTAGTAGGTGTGGCCAACCGTCGCCATTTTGTTCGCGCGTCATCGCACCAACCGAGGCATACCAAACAAGGGCAAAGAGGCAGAGCGTGGGCGGAGCTACAGTACACATGCTGGCATTTAGCTAAGAGCTTTCTTATGGGAGAAACACATAATATTTCATTACCTGCGACTCGTTTGTGTTCTGACCACATGTGCTTGGTTGTACACTATATCAATAAAGTGTTTAGTCTGTTGAAAACACTGTTGGAACACATTAAGCCACTTAACATCGTTCTTATGACGTTTTTCAACAGGAAGAAAGTGCGGATTACATCCAAATACTTCAGATATAGTCTGTGTTAGTAAATGCAGGGCTATTTAGGAAATACAGGCATAACACTGTATGACAACGCTTCAAATGACGATTTTATAGACTACAGCTGATCAATCTGTCAGATTCTGGAGTGCATTAGAGTTCTGAAGAACATAATAAATGATTAATTATCCTAAATAAAGCAATTACATTTATAGATATGGTATAAGTATATAATTTCACTCACCTGGGAAACGGAGGCCACGTGAATGGTTTGTGAGCACAATTAAGTGCACACAGCATGCCATATTATCTGATAATTGCAGGAAATAATTCCAAAAGGCATCTGACTGTGTAAAGCCAAATAAAACAACACAAAAATACGATGAATATGCCGAGATCAGCAGCTAATCAGCCGGAATCAGCTGAGGTGACGTGACGGCGACCAGCGAGACTAGCTGTCACTCAAGTGGCCACGCCCTTAATTATGCAAACTTAATTTAGCTTAATATAAAGGAAACGGATGAGTTATAAAAAAATTCACCCCCTCACTGTTGTCATGAAGGGTAATATCAGCTATATGAACCAAAATCTCTCTTTGTACCAGGCTGTAAACACCTTTTTTTCTGCTGTAAAGTTGGCCATTTCACCAGTGGGCTCATTAGAGATTTGCTCTATCATGGAGCCAGGACTAGCGGAATTTTAGATGAATTGCAGTTTTAGTTACTTCCGTATTGGCTTCCCGAGGGAGAGCGGGAGGTTGCCGCTTGGTTATACCCCATAAAATGCAGTGAACGTTCTCTGAAAGCACAGACTCATGTGTATTTCCGCAGCATCACCGAGCCCAAAATAATCCCAGCGAGTGGCAGAGCGTTAGCTGTTGAACGCTGTTTATCAGATGTTCAGCAGACGTTACAGGCTGTTTCTCTACATGATGAGACTCTCAGGCCCGCGGCTGATGCTGGAATTACACACAGCCAATCTGATCGCACGCTTTTATGTCCCGCTAATAGCCTGTTGTTGTGGAGTTCGTGAAGGAACAGGAAGCTTTTCTGGAGCAGCGGAAAGACTCTGCATTTGTCATTATGAAGCTGATTAAAGCCTGTGTGGATCGGAGCTCGTCCTGTGTGTGTGACTTCAGGGTCGTGTCTCAATCAGCACTATTGGAAAAAAATCGACATTGCAATATTTTGATTTTATGTAATTCAGTGAGGGAAAAAATGATTTGAACCCCAGTTGATTGTGTAAGTTTGCCCACTAACAAGGAAATGATCTGTCTATATTTTCAATGGTAGGTTTATTTGAACAGTGAGAGACACAACAATAACAAAAAAAATCCAGAAAAATTTGTTTAAAAAAAAGTTAGAAATTAATTAGCATTTTTATGAATGAAATAAGTATTTGATCCCCTATCCGTCAGCAAGATCTCTGGCTCCCAGGTGGATCTTATACAGGTAACGAGCTGACATTGGCAGCCCTCTCAGCTCGTTACCTGTATAAAAGAGACCTGTCCACAGATTCCAAACGCTTCACCATGGCCAAGACCAAAGAGCTTTCCAAGGATCTCAGGGACAAGATTGTGGACCTACACAAGGCTGGAATGGGCTAGAAGACCATCGCCGAGCAGCTGGGTGAGAAGGTGACAACAGTTGGTGCAATTATTGGCAAATGGAAGAAATATAAATGAACTGCCAATCTCCCTCGGTCTGGAGCTCCATGCAAGATCTCACCTCGTAGAGTTTCACTGATAATGAGAACGGTGAGGAATCAGCCCAGAACTACTCGGGAGGAACGTGTCAATGATCTCAAGGCAGCTGGGACCATAGTCACCAAAAACACTGTTGGTAACACGCTACGCCGTGAAGGACTGAAATCCTGCTGTGCCCTCAAGGTCCCCCTGCTCAAGAAAACCCATCTAAAAGCCCGTTTGAAGTTTGCCACTGAACATCTGACTGATTCAGAGGAGGACTGGGTGAAAGTGTTGTGGTCAGATGAGACCGAAATCCAGCTCTTTGGTATCAACTCAACTCGCCGTGTTTAGAGGAGGAGGAACACTGTCTATGACTCCAAAAACACCATCTCCACCATCAAATATGGAGGTGGAAACATCTTGGGGGTGTTTTTCTGCCAAGGGGACAGGACAATTGCACCGCATCAAAGGGAGGATGGATGGGGCCGTGTACCGTCAAATGTTTGGTGAGAACCTCCTTCCCTCAGTCAGGGCATTGAAAATGGGTCGTGTTTGGGTACTCCAGCATGACAATGATTTAAAACACACGGCCAAGGCAACAAAGGATTGGCTCAAGAAGAAGCATATTAAGGGCATGAAGTGGCCTAGTCAGTCTCCAGACCTTAATCCCATAGAAAATCTGTGGAGGGAGCTGAAGGTTCGAGTTGCCAAACATCAGCCACAAAACATTAATGACTTGGAGAGGATCTGCAAAGAGGAGTGGGCCAAAATCCCCCCTGAGATGTGTGCAAACCTTGTGGCCAAATACAACAAACGGCTGACCTCTGATTGCCAACAAAGGTTTTGCCAACAAGTACTAAAGCACGTTTTTAAAAGGGATCAAACACTTATTTCATTCATAGAAATGCAAATTAATTTCTAACTTTTTTTGAAACGCATTTTTCTGGATTGTTTTGTTCTTGTTGTGTCTCTCACTGTTCAAATAAACCTACCATTGACATTATAGACTGATCATTTCTTTATTAGTGGGAAAACTTACTAAATCAGCTGGGGTTTAAATCATTTTTTCCCTCACTGTATATAGTTGAAGTCAAAATTATTATTATTATTGTTATTATTTTTCAAAATATTTCGCAAATGAGGCTTAAGTGTATTAGCAGTATTTCCTATAATATTTTTTCTTCTGGAGAAAGTCTCATTAGTTTTAGTTCAGCTAGATTAACAGCAGTTCTTAATAGTTTTAAAGCCATTTTAAGGTCCATATTATTAGCCCCCTTAAGCAATATCTGTTTCAGATTGTCTACAGAACAAACCACTGTTATACAATGACTTGCCTAATTCCCCTAACTTTACCCTAATTACCCTATTTAACCCTTTAAATGTCACTTTAAGCTGAATACTAGTATCTTGAATAATATTATGTGCTGTCATCATGGGTTGGGTACTTGTAAATGTTTATTAACAACCGTTTATTAACAAGGGCATCACGGCTGCGCAGTGGGTAGCACAATCGCCTCTCAGCAAGAAGGTCGCTGGTTTAAGCCCCGACTGGGTCAGTTGGCATTTCTGTATGAATTGAATCAATTTCAATTATTTTTAAATAAATTAATTAATAAGCGGCATTAATTCGCGCCCTCTCATGATTGGTACAACCGTTTGGCTGCAGGCGCCACTGCTACAGTATAATCCTTTCAACAGAGTTTGTTTAATACATTGTAAAAGCCTGTCCTGCTTATTCAAATATTTCATTAATAGTGACAGTTTAATATACGCACTCAAAACACAATCTCACGGCAACTCATAACTGCAAAGGTTATTCGTTATTCTTTTTTTTCTAGTAGTTAACTGACCAATGAAAAATACATAAAAATTAAGATACAAATTATAGTTAACGAAATTCGTTTCAAAAATATATTTATTCAGCTGTCGTGTGGTTACGAGGTCACTGCATCAGTGCATTTGTTCCACCTCACACTGTCCCTCTTATATTTTGTGCATCGCTTAAATGCATCACTAATTGATGGCTGCACCTGTTCGTCTGACTTCTGCGGTTGATTTTTTTAACTGCATTTCCCATTTTGGCAGCCTCATTCTTGCTGCAAAAACAAATACTTAAATAAATATATATATATATATATATATGTATATGGGGACGGTGTCACGGTGGAAAAGTGATGTCACCGGTGTTGCGTCTTAAAACCGGTAACACCGTCAACACCGACTATCGTGGCAAGCAGAGCACCGCTCACCAGAACAGCCTGACACAGAAACAGTTTCTTCCCTCAGGCGATCCATCTCATGAACACTTGATGATAATAATCGTGGAACCAACATCACTACCTGCAATACACTTGTTACACACACATACACTTATTTAACAACACACTTTACATGCCAATTTGCACATAACAGCTGCACATATAATGTTGTATATAGTAATACGCCTGTACATACACTACATCTATTTGTACATCTACATTTAACACTTACTTCTATTTTTTAAATATATCTATTATCTGTCTTTTGTCCTGTGTCTGTAATTCTGTTGCACTGTAGAAGCTCTGTCATCAAAACAAATTCCTCGTATGTGTGAACATAGCTGGCAATAAAGCTCTTTCTGATTCTGATTCTGAACTGTGCAGGAAAGTAGATCTCCAGGAACAGGGTTGAACACCACTGGATTAGAGCTTTGATACCGCATGGAAAAGCAACGCAGAGCTTGAGCTAGCAGTGCTGGACAATGTATGCACTAGGGCTGGGACGATTAATCGAAATTCATAATTGATCTAATTTTCCAAGGTCCATTTTAGCGATTATTTTCCCTTCTGTGTGTGGAGTCACATGGCCCCGGTCTATTGAGGCTGATTTATATCGAGAGCATGCATATGGTCCAGTGTAGTCTTCGCGCGGTCGCATTCCCACTCATCTCTAAAAAATGTGACTACACGTTGCCACGACATGTAGCACAAGCTCTATGATTTTGTAGGATTGACATGCATGTGTGGCACGGAGAGCCGTTGGACTACATCAGTATACTACATAAGTTTCTTTTCTGAGGTCTTACAGGGAACGGTCTCATGCTCTTCACTCCTCCATGACCACCACAGCAGCTGCTTAGGATACGGCCTGGTCCAGGATTATGGAAACATCGGGAATAGTAAAAAACAGACTAACATGAGCGCAGATGGCATTTAAAATATAATGTCTTTTGGGAAGTGTTCCCGGCTCCGGTTGCCCTAAATAATGCAGACAAACAATCCTTTAGAGCAGGGGTGTCCAAACTTTTTGCAAAGAGGGCCAAATTTGATAAAGTGAAGATGCCCGGGGGCCAATAGTTCCTTTTGACATTTTTTTCACTACAAAAGTTTCATGAAAATACACACTGTTATAAAACTCAGGCATGAACAACTCTAAACACAACTCTAAAATTGAACAAACTGTATAGAATACCTTACATTTCTATGAGTTTGATATCTATCTTTGCCTCATGAACATTTTAAACAGGAGTTATAAGTAATGCAAAGTGGTCTGTTATCATTAAAGTTAAAAAAAGTGAATTTTGCTCTTGCCTTTTAAAAGGTCTTTCAGGAAGCCAAAGTTTGCATAACAACTACAGGAAGATTATATATGGCGGCAAATCAATGGCAAAATTAATCGAGCGCAGCGGTGATGTTTAAACAGAAAGTGAATCGCGAGCAAATTACAGTCCTAAGCGCGAGATCTTCACGCGCGCGCTGAACTGATCCACCTCGAGGAAACGGGCCTCGCGCGCACATCATCATCTGTGCGCACGATGTACGCTCTCGCGAGTGAGCTCATGCCTGCACCGCGCGCGCGATCAGTTCTCTCCGCTCGCTCGCTGGCTCTTCTCTGCTTGCGCCAAACTTTTTCGATTTTTGTCTTGGGGCGGGCCTTGGTTTACTTGTTATCTCTAATGCTATTGGTTACTCTCCCTTGGTTTATTTATTCTAACAGAGCTAGCGAGCCATAAATAACACATTATGAGATGGAATCTGCGGGCCGTATGGAATCTGACTGCGGGCCGTGATTGGCCCGCGGGCCGGACTTTGGACATGCCTGCTTTAGAGGATTTGGATTTCAACCGCGTTTGTGTTTTATGTGTATGCTAATGCTAAGAGATGTGTCTTTAATCTAGTTTTACACTGACAGAGTGTGTCTGCTTCCCGAACTGTGCTAGGAAGGCTGTTCCAGAGTTTAGGTGCCAGATAAGAGAAAGATCTACCACCTACAGTTGATTTTGATATTCTGGGAATAATCAGTTGTCCAGAATTAATTGAGCGTAGAGGACGTGATGGGCTATAGTACGCCAGGAGCTCCCTCAAATACTGGGGAGCTCAGCCGTTCAGGGCTTTGGAGGTAGTCAGTAAAAAAATTTTATTTATACGAAATTTAATAGGGAGCCAATGCAATGCTGAGAGAACTGGAGTAATATGATCATATCTCTTTGTTCTTGAAAGCACTCTAGCAGCTGCGTTTTGAACTACCTGAAGTTTGTTAATTAGGCCAACAGGGCAGCCGTATACTACATCAGTATCTTTCTTATGGGCTCATATTTATTAATCTGATTCACCCATTTGTTGCCTTGAAGCACTTTTGCTGGAATTTAACAAGCAATGAATCAGTGTTTCCATCAGACCTCTATATTTCTCTTACATATTTATCACACGCAGCGAGTCTTTGAATGGTTTACGGGGGGATTTCCTCCCGCAGACACTCTGATCTGTTTGACTCTGATCCTTGTTCTTTACAGTTTCCAAAGGCCTGCTTTATGTCATCTTCATGACAGCACAGCGTCTAGTTGAGGTTTTAGTGTGAGGTCTGTGTTTTTGGGTGCTTTCACACTAGCACTTTTGGTCCTCACCCGGGTTCGTTTGACGTCATAGTACGGTACGTTTAGCTAGTGTGAACACGTCTTCTGAACTCGGGTGCGCACCCGTGAACCGTACCCGAGTCCGCCTGAAAGAGGTGGTCTGGGGTACGGTTCATGTGAACTCTGGTACGGTTCACTTGTAGTATGAATGCAATCGTACTAAAAGCCGGAAGTGAACCGTCAACAGTACAGCAAACTATAGTTTTTATAACGTTCATTCGTGTGTGTGTGTGTGTGTGTGTGTGTGTGTTTGTATGTGTGTGTGTCTGTCTGAGTATCACGCGCTGCCAAGCGCGACTGAGCCAGAGCAAACACAGTGATAATGTCTTCTTGTCTCCTCTAAAAACAGCTTTAGACATTGCGTGATGTTCTGAACGTGTATAATATGTTTGCGGCAGATAGACGCGAGCCGTTTTCTGTATGTTCTAAACCAAAAGGTTCAGTTAAAGCGAAACAACCGCGATGTGCGGACGTCTCTCCCGTTTGCCGCTTTGCTTTCGGGTCCGTCGCCTTGCAACAGACGTACACAAAACATCGGCTTGATGACGCAAGCGTACCGGGGTTCAGAAGGAAAAAAGACAGTGTGAACACAAACCAACCAAGCAGGTGGCAAGGGGGGACAATCGAACTTGGGTACGGTCCAGGCAATTGAACCAAGTGTGAAAGCACCCTTTAAAAACCTGATGTGGGTTATTGAAAAATATCTCAAATGCAGTTTGTGTTGTAGCTGTCCTTCAATGTGAACACCCTGCAAAGTTGATCATCAAAAACGTACATGATCAATAAAAATACTGTCTTAAAAAAGAAAGAGTCTGATCTAAACTGCATAAATGAAAATATTTTTGATTCTTTTGCCTGCCACTGATCTACATCAACATGGTTAAAGTGGCATATTTTCATATTTAGTTTTCATATTTCATATTTTTATTTTTTTTCATACACTGAATAGAGTCAGAAAATAGACTTGGCCAGCTGACCAATCAGAGCAGAGCTGGCTTGTTAAAGGTAGAGAGGTTTACAGTGCGGCTGTCCAATATGGACCAAATAATCATATTGCGATTTTTATTCATTTATTTATTCATTATTATTTTTTTAATTAATTAAATTCTTTTTATTTTGTATTTTTTTTTTCATTTTAATTTAAAAATTAAAGAAAATATATTTATTTATTTATTTATTTTTAAATTTATGTTATTTATTTTTTTTGTTTTAATTTTTTAATTTTTTAATTTTTAAAAATTTATTTATTTTTTATTTTTAAATGTATTTTATTTTATTTATTTATTTATTATTAATTTTTTATTTAATTATTTATTTTTAAATTTATTCTTAGTTTTTTTAGTTTTTATTTTTTTCATTTTTTATTATTATTATTTTTTGAAACGAATATTGCGATTTGCAATTTAATTTGCGATTTTGGCAGCTGTTTTTACTTTTTCAAACGCGCTACATACACACATTCTACATATATTCAGTGCACAAGAAGAGCAGAACAAAACACTTCACAATAAAATAACAGTATTAAGTTTAATAAATAAAACTGTAGTAAAATTGTCTTTAAAACAGACAACGTAAACTAACTGAAGATGAAGTAACCTCAGCTCTAGTTAAACACACACTGTACACAGTAGCACTCACTGCTGGATCAACAAAACTGTAGTAAATGGTGTTAAAAACAGACAACATGAACCAATAAAGATGAACTAACCTCAATTCCAGTCAGAACAATAAATAAAAACTAACGTAAATCAAAACCACCTATTCGCTTCTCCCGCTCAACTTCGTCGTGCGCAGAGTGAGCTCTGATTGGTTAATAGCTTTCTCCCGCTCAGCTTAGCTGTAATTGGCCGGTGTGCTGCGTCAGCTCTGATTGGTTAACATATTAAAATCATGCGCACAATAACGAGAACAAAAATATTTTTAAAAATTATAGATAAAATTGCAGCCTTACGCGATTTAGAAATCGCATGTGCTTACATCACGATTTTTTTATTTTTTTTTTGCGATTAATTGCACAGCCCTTTAATACTGAATTAATGTAAACGAATTGTTTTGAAATAATTGCAAAATGATTAAAATATTAGAACACTTGTCAGTACACACGTGACGTGCTCTTTAAAACGAAGATTCACTGAAGATGCACGTTTCTCCGAGTGTGTTTTCACTCCCAGTTGAACAGTAACACTGAATGCTGCAATGAGGATTTCCGTGTCGAAGTTCAGGTCCTTCAAAGCGCCGCTGCTCCAGTCATTAAAGCAGCTCTTCGGTAACACATTCACCACCTTCACCTGTAAATTTCAGCTCAATTACTGTCAGACTGTCAGGCGTTTTGCTGTAAGCGACGTCTCTGTTATTATCCTCAACCTGCAGATTGTTTGTGAAGACGGATAGTTTCGTGCAATGGAAGATTACAGTTATTCAACACATTTATTTATTGAAAGTGTTGAAGAGCTGCGTTCAGCAAGCGTTTAGTGCTGAGAAACATGTCTGGTCGCATCCGGTGGACAATTATGAAGGGCTTCCTGAAGACAGGCTATTAATTCTGATTTATATGTTTTCACTCATGCAAGAGTAAATTTCGCCGAATACAGTCATGTTATTCAAATGTATTAAATAGCTAAATCACACGTTTCTTAGAGATGCGCTGACATGGATATTTTGACCAATATTGATAACCAATGAATATATCCTTTTCAGATTTAGTCTTTTCTGAGTTATGTTTTCGCTCATACAGGAGTGCAGTTTGCTGAAAATAATGTGTACGGAAGTATCAAATGGCTAAATCGTGCATATATATTAGAGATGCACAGATATATGAAAATTTCAACCAATATTGATAACCGATAACTTTTATAACCGAGGAATATATGTTTTTCAGATTTTTCCTTTCTGATTTATGTTTTTGCTCATACCAGAGTGCAGTTTGCTGAAATGGCTCTGGAGATTTGTATCAAATGGCTAAATTGTGCATATTTCGTAGGGATGTACCTATATAGAAATTTTGGCCAATACTGATAACCGATAACTCTTTATATTTGGAGCCGATATGCACCAATAAATATACCTTTTTCAGATTTTTTTTCTGATTTATCTTTTTGCTCATACAACAGTACAGTTTGCTCAGAATAGTTGTGTATGTGTGTACCAATTTTGGCCATTACCGATAACTCTATATTTGGAGCCGATGTATATGCAGATAAATAAACTCTTTGCAGATTTTTCTTTTCTGATTAATTTTGTTGCTTAAAAATAGTATCATTTGATGAAAAATTGTTGTGTACAACCTTCTATGTGAAGCTGCTTTGACACAATCTACATTGTAAAAGCGCTAGACAAATAAAGGTGAATTGAATTGAATTGAATGTGTACCAAATTTGGTAAAAACGATAACTTTATATATTTGGAGCCGATATATCTGCCGATAAATATACCCTTTTTTCAGATCTGTCCTCTCTGATTTATGTTTTCGCTCATACTAGAGTGCAATTTGCTGAAAATAGTTGTGTAAGTAAGTATTAAATGGCTAAATCATGCATATATCTTAGAGATGCACAGATATATGAAAATTTCAACCAATATTGATAACAAATAACTTTTGATATTTGGAGTTGATGAATATAACTTTTTCAGATTTTGCTTTACTAATTTATGTTTTCGCTCATACAAGAGTGCAATTTGCTGAAATGGCTGAGTACATTTATATATTTATATGGCTAGTTGTGCTTTTTTCTTAGGGATGCACCGATATAGAAATTTTGGCCAATACCGATAACCGATAACTCTTTCTATTTGGAGCCGATATGCACAGATAAATATACCTTTTTCACATTTTTCAGATTTTTCTTTTTCTGATTCATCTTTTTGCTCATACAACAGTACAGTTTGCTCAGAATAGTTGCGTACGTGTGTACCAATTTTGGCCAATACCGATAACTCTTTATATTTGCAGCCGATATATTTGCAGATAAATAAACTCTTTGCAGATATTTTTTTCTGATTTAGTTTTTTGCACAAAAATAGTATAATTTGATGAAAATAGTTAATGAAAGTAGTATACATGTGTACCAATTTTGGTAAATACGATAACATTTTATATTTGGAGCCGATATACCTACCGATAAATATAAGTTTTGCAGATCTTTCTTCTCTGAATTATGTTTTTGCTCATACAAGAGTGCAATTTGCTGAAAATAGTTGTGTACATTTATATCAAATAGCTAAACTGTGCATATTTCTTAGAGATGCATTGATATAGTAATATTGGCTCATAATGATAATTCTATACGTTTTTGGAGCCGATATATGCTGATAAATATACTTTTCAAATTTTTCTTTTCAAATTTATGTTGTTTTTTGGATACAACAGAACAATTTGCTGAAAATAGTTGTTCTAATCTAATCTGTTGCGTCTCTGTTGTTAAAACGGGATATATAATGAATCTTTGGTGTATCTAACGGTCAGTCTCTGGACATTTGAACATATTACTGGTTCTCAGGTGTTTTTGACCGATCGCAAGTAAGTTTCATAATTAATTTATAAGCGTAAATAATGTAATATTACACTGATCCTGCGTGTTTGGGTGATTGCTTTTGTTTTAAAGAAGATAAATAAAGCAGAATGTTCTCCGGCCTGTCCTGATGTGTGTTTTCATTATGCAAATTTTACCTATATTTAACAGCAGATTTCTGAAATAGACTTTGGCTGCTTCAAAGACTAGAATACACTTGAAAATGTGTATTTAATTTATATCGTACCTTTTATAAGATTTGTATGTTTATTATGAAATATAAATCGTGGAAATTCTGCTATACTGTAGCCCTTTTTGTCAAGACAAAGCCAATATACAGATCCTCCATCGTCAGGGAAGCGGTAGAAAGTAGACAAAAGAAACGTGTGACTGGGAATGTGACTGGAAACACACTCCAGGTGTGACTGGGAAAGTCTTATTTGTCCACCTGTGTGTATGTGTATATATATATATATATATATATATATATATATATATATATATATAAAACAACTTTTGTGTTGCGATCGGTTAAAACACCTGAGAACCAGTAATAGGTTCAAATGTCCAGAGACTGACCGTTAGATACACCAAAGATTAATTATATATCCCGTTTTAACAACAGAGACGCAACAGATTAGATTAGAACAACTATTTTCAGCAAATTGTTCTGTTGTATCCAAAAAAAACATAAATTAGAAAAGAAAAATTTGAAAAAAGTATATTTATCAGCATATATCGGCTCCAAATACGTATAGAATTATCGTTATGAGCCAATATTACTATATCAATGCATCTCTAAGAAATATGCTCAGTTTAGCTATTTGATATAAATGACTGGGAATGTGACTGGAAACACATTCCAGGTGTGACTGGGAAAGTCTTATTTGTCCACCTGTGATTGGACTAATCTTATAT
>CAIGQQ010026742.1:0-14854 GCA_903798035.1 Danio albolineatus | reverse complement strand
ATAAACAACCCACCATAGAAGCCTAAAACAACAACAATACAAACACAGAGATTTATTTTTCATTTTTTCATGCATAATTTGATGTCGTTTTTCTCATCAAAACAAATCAATTAAGTTTATTCATCTAGTTTACTTGTCAGTTTACTTTTCTATCTAACTACTATCATCCTTAAGCAGCTTTACAAAATGCACACATTATGGCATTACAGTCAAAATCAGAAAGGGTTAAGGTGTTGAGTAGAGGGTGTACAGTATTTGGTCCTGTGACCCGACCAACAAAATATTTAAGAACAATTTGGTATCAGAAGCCAACAGGGCTGAGAATCAACCCGTTTTTTATTATTTTCTGAAAGTATTGGTGGATTGAAGAAAATTGCAGGCTGCACTGTAAATCGTTTTTTTGTAATGCGGTTCAGATAACAAAAAGACGTCGATTTTGAAGGCCATAACAAAGAGAAAGCTGTGAAAGCCGCAGCTGATTGTGTTTTTGACAGTTTTGTGGATGTGTACAGGGATCCTCCTTCAGGACTCCAATCGGACTCTCAGCATTCAGCGAGTGCGAGAGGAAGACGCCGGTCTGTACACCTGCTCTGCCTGCAACCAGAAGGGCTGCGTTCAGTCCTCCGCCACCGTGTCAGTGATCGGTGAGAACCTCTCCTCTGCGTTAGGTGGCGTCGTAGCACACAGTTCACTCTCCTTACTTCACAATTGTGTGAAACTTTAGTTTAGTACAGGGGTGCTCAACCGTGTTTCTGGAGATCTACCTTCCTGCAGATTTCAGTTGCAACCCATATCAAATACACCCGTTCAGGTCCTAATTAATTGGTTTGATCAGGGTTGGAGCTTAACTCTGTTGGAAGATAGCTCTTGAACAGGGTTAAGCACCCCTGGTTTAGTATCTGTCTGACCATAAGCAGTAGGTAAAAGCTCACAAACTAACACACACTCATTTGTTTTTATAGTAGGGGATTCACACATTGGCTAATATTCTCAAACTAATTTTGAAACTAACACTACCCTTACTAGAACTACAAGTTTAGAATTTTTTAAATAAATATGTTTGTTGTGATTACTACAACACTTACAACCTAACACACACAGCTTTTTTTTCTAACCTTCATGCATCTCTTCTTTACCATTTTAAAATTTATGCTTTACAATAATATATTTTAAATATTTTTGAAAATTATTAATGAAAGAAATAAAACAGTTACTGATGTTATGTCATAATATGTATGCACCTTTTACAAATTTATATGTATGTCAATATTAATTTGAAGGCAAAATTATTAACCCTCTCGTAAAATTTCAATTTTATTTAAAAAATTAATTAAAATACTTCCAAGTGCTGTTTATTGGAGATTTATTTCAATATTCCTAATAGTTTTTAAATTGCACTTTAAGCTGAATACTACTACAAAATGCATATAATAGTAATATATATATATATATATATATATATAGTAGTAGTAGTATTCAGCTTAAAGTGCAATTTAAAGTTCAGTTACAATTAGGTTAACTAAGTTAGTTTAATTGGGCAGGTCAAAGAGCAGGCAAAAGTGATAAGTTCTATAGCCATCCGCACACACACAGGAATTTGACATAGTATTTAACATTCTTTTTGGACTTTTGTTTCTTTTCTGTTGTTGCTAAGTGGATAAAAGCATCTGCTGAATGATTGAATGTAAATGTAATGTGTATTTCCATAAAAAAATACAATCATTTTCTTGAGGAAAAACAAGCTACAAATTGTCAGAAAACCATCAAATGTGTAGCACTATATCATAAGAATGACGTCTGAATTGTGATCGGTTCTACAATGTGATGAGATGATCAGAGATTTCATGTTGAATTCTAACAGAAGCTTTAACAGTCGTTATAACTTTTATCTTTCAGGCTCTGATGACAAAACCAATGTAGAAATAGTGATCCTCATTGGCACCGGAGTCATCGCCATCTTTTTCTGGGTCCTTCTTCTTGTCATCTTCTGCAATGTCAAGCGAGTCAGTACAACACACTTCTCTATTAAAGAATACAATGATTTGAATTCATAAATACAATAATAAAACGATCATATCTGCAAGGCTAACAATATGCAGTCACATCAACAATGCCTTGCTTTTAGTACCACATTTGAATAAATCAGCACTTTAATGCTGAGCAGCAGAGTCAGCAATTCTACAAGATGATTTGTTCGCTGTTTCTGCGATCTTATAGACGGCAGGATCATCCAGCACTGATTGTTACTATGTTGTCCTGCAGGTGAACCCAGCTGATATCAAGACAGGCTATCTGTCCATCATTATGGACCCAGGGGAAGTGCCGCTGGAGGAGCAGTGTGAATACCTGCCGTACGACTCTAGCCAGTGGGAGATTTCCCGAGACAGACTGCGCCTCGGTACTGTAGCAGATGCTTCAGTTTAACAGCTTGATAGAAGATCTAACATTCATGGCTTGTATCCCAGAAGTAAAGCATATTTATGGTGTAGACATTTTCAGGGGGGTTAATTTAGTATTAGCCTTGACATATGTTTTACAATCTGATCTTCAGGTGCTGCGTAATATCATTGCACCTTCTGCAGCCATGGTACAGGAGCAAAGTTTCTTGATTGTTACGCAAGAATGAGAATATAGTTCCTAGCCTGAAAACAAAATAGCAACTATTCATTTTCTGTTTGTTTTGTAACCACAGAAGTTTCTAAATTATTGAAACTCTTTTTGAAATTGTTGAGCGAAATCTTAATGATCTTATCTGATTCAATGACCTATGCTAAGCTAACGGTTTAACTATAGGGGATTTGTAAAATGAGCTTATTTACAAAAATAAAACTTGAGTGTTTCTTTAACACTGGAGCTAACAGACTTATATAACAACCACAGATATATATACACTATATCACACATGGTTCCTGAGCATGCGTCAATACCGCTGCCATATTTGTACAGTACTCCCAGTACAAAAGTCATTCAATGACACTTAGTCAAGACTAAAGCCAATCTGAAGATGGTGGACTTTTGCTCTGGGTACGGGTGTAGTAATGAGCAAACAAAGAAAGCAAAGCATAAACATTTTGTAGGTAAGACTTTAGGTAATCATTTTTTTATGATTTTGTATGTTATGAACTCAACAAGTAACGTTAATCATGATAATACAGTCACTTACTACATTGACCATAATGTAGCCGGCAGCTAGCTCTCTGCAACTCTCGCCCAACCTGCGGTCTGTGTGGGTCCTAATGCCCCAGTATAGTGAAGGGGACTCTATACTGCTCAGTGAGCGCCATCTTTCGGATGAGACGTTAAACCGAGGTCCTGACTCTCTAGTCATTAAAAATCCCAGGATGTTCTTCGAAAAAAAAGGTATCTGCCCATTGGCCCTGTGTCCATCATGGCCTCCTAACCATCCCCATATCTTAATTGGCTTCATCTCCTCGCAACCAATCATCCAGGTGGATGCTGCACACTGGTGGTGGATGAGGAGATTGTGTAAAGAGTGCCCAGAAAAGTGCTATATAAATGTAAGGAATTATTATTATTAATTATTATTATAATGCAAAGTAGCGCCAACTTTCACTATAATTCTAGGCTTATGTTAGTTTTGTTAAATAAAACAAAAAGGCAATGCAGTGCCAAAAACTTGTATTATTGTCAGCTAAGTCAAGTAATGGCTAGTTTTTTATGTAACTTATAAGGGTGCCTGAACATAACAGTGTCTGCGCCTCAATTATTGAATATTACAAATGTTACAGTATATGAGACGCAGGGATATCGATGGTTCACACAAATTGTTCTTAATAGAGATTCACGCACAAACAAATCCTGCTCTCCATGCTCCCTCCATTACAATTAGAAGTGTTTCAAGACATGAATTAGATCAAATTTAACAGGGAGGGTGGATAATACTATCCATAGAAAAGAAATGTAAAATTATCATTTTTGTAATTTAAAACAATATTTGCATACTGACCATCAGGAAAACCCCCGATCATAGATATATGTATATATGTGTATAAATCTATGGCTCTGGATGGCCAGTCCTCCACTGCTGCTTGGTCCCACATTCATTTCAAAGGAGCACTACCCTGTATCAAAACGGCAGCTCTATTGATGCATTCCTTCCAATAGACAACATTAGTGTAAATAGGCGACATTTAATGTAAATAGCTATGTATAACTACTAGCAGTCATTCTGACCGTTGGTATACAGTACCAATTTGGAACTGTATAATTTACCAAATAGATTTTTTGTCATTTTAGAATTCAGCTTTGAATGTCTGTTGTCATATTTTATGAAGTCATTATCCTAAAAATACAATTGTTTTCGAAATATATCCTATAATCATGTAAGAGTTGCTTGGCCACACACAAAACAAAGGTGTAAACCTCATTTCACTCTATCCAGTAAGTGGAAGTGTTTTCATCGCAGTGAAAGTGTTCTTTATGATAGTCATGTCTGAAGTAAAGTTATGGTTTTATTTTTTGCTGTCAGAAAGTTATGTTTTTTTGCTAGCAGAAAGTTTCTAGGCAACAGAGGCAAGCATTATTAAAGCATATATTTAAAGGCACGGGGAAAATTAGCTGATGATGCTGAAATGTGTCAATTTGACCGTTATCAATTCAAAGTAGAAATGCCAGAGCTGTTTTGTGTTTTTTGAATTTTAATAAAATAACAATGTTAGAAAGAAATATACACAAATTTAGGAAACATCAGGATGCTACAGTTATTTGAACAAAGTTATTAAATTGCAGATGTCAAAATGACTGCCTCTGTAGTTCTAGTGTTGAGAAATTAATCTAAATCAATTTGTGAAAATGATATACAGTATATGATAATATAATGATTATTAATTAAACTTATAAAGCATTTAGTATACAGTTTGTTGGGCTGTATGTTTCAAAGTGAAAATAAGCACTTTTATGCCTAAAGTTGATTAAACCACATTTCAATTATTAGTATAGTATAAACTCACCATGAAGTCCATTTTTGCAAGCATCCAGAGTTGTATTTGCCTTTAGGAAAAACATGTACTAAGTTTACCCTACATACACTCACATTTTTATCACTTTCAACATTTTTGTAGACAGATGTTTAGAACATTTCAGCAACATAAATTTAAACCTAGAGGGTTTGAATGTTTGAAACAGAAGAAGTGTGTGTTGTTATTGATAGCCTCGCGGGCAGCACTTCATCATGTAGCGTGGTTGTGCTTCAAGCGACATGAGAATTTCTCAATCTTTTCCCCCCTCTCTCTGCCAGTTTGGTTTTATGTCAGTTTTTTTTTTTATACCATTCTGTCTCAATAAAAGCCAACAGATAAAACCAGAAAATTCCAAGCTCTGCAGACATAAATAGATGGATTGTTACTTAGATAGTTAGATCTTGTAACGTGTCTACAACGTGTCTACAAGTGCCAAACAATGATCATAGAGGAATTTACTGTATTAAAGTGAAATAAATATATTATTTGAAATTGCTTTGTTTTATTATCAAACATCAAATGTGTTGTTAATTACAATTACATCGAAATTAAAATCATTAACTTAAAATCTCACAGGGGCTTCATTTAAATAGTTTACATCCAAGGAGTTTGGCTGACCAAAAATATGGACCACCCCTGTCCTGATATGTTAGCTTTAGCACTGGAATCTTAAGTTAGCAAGAAAATGACTGCACTTTACTGGGTAAATCTCCTGAGTAAACTTTTTACACAAGCTCTGACCTTGTGTTTTGAAAAATCACAAGTCATAAAAAGCAGTGTGTCCAACTGTGTCCAATCTATATTCCATATTCATTCATTTATTCATTTTCTTGTCGGCTTAGTCCCTTTATTAATCTGGGGTCGCCACAGCGGAATCAACCGCCAACTTATCCAGAACATTTTTTCTTACGCAGCGGATGCCCTTCCAGCCGCAACCCATCTCTGGGAAACATTCATACACACACACATTCACACTCATACACTACGGACAATTTAGCTTACCCAATTCACCTGTACCACATGTCTTTGGACTTGTGGGGGAAACCGGAGCACCCGGAGGAAACCCACGCAACCACGGGGAGAACGCTCTGGTTACTAAAGTAACCCTCGTTCCCCGAGGGGGGGAACGGAAATGCTATGTGGAAAAATTCCACTATGGGGATTTCGTTCAGAAAGCCAATCATCTGAAAGAGTATGTAAACGGGCCAATGAAATGCCAATGAGTTGGCAGCTTCAGCTTGCGCAGCTGATGCTCGTTGCAATCAATTTGGCAATAAAAGCACAGCGATAGCAGAGCTGAGCATCCTTTTTGAGCTGAAGAGACTTTCGCCCCAGCAGCTAAGGGGCATTCATTGTGGCGACGGAACATAGCATTTCCGTTCCCCCCCTTGGGGAACGAGGGTTACTTTAGTAACCAGAGCGTTCCCCTTCGGGAGGGGAACTTCAATGCTATGTGGAAAAATTCCACTATGGGGAAATGTATGGAAAACGCCACAATGAATGGACCTTACCTTGCCCCCGATGAGAGGTTAGCCAGGCTGAGTAGAGCGTGAGCGCACCTGCATCACCGGAGGCGCGGTCTTCCAACGTGTTCCCTGGCCCTTACTTATCCCACTTCAACAGAAGATTTACGGATTTAGATATATTTTTCGGGAGTCGCAAGACATCTAGTAATTTCTAGGAATTGATACGACAGTACGTTGGGAAAGCGTGCAGTCCAGATAGGGAGGACGCTGCGGAGGCCACCTGCTGCCCGAGTGGGGAGACTGGTGGCAAGAAAACATAAGGACTAGCCCTGAAAAGGGGAGTACGCATATGAATATAAGATGGTTAGCTGTGAGGGAAGACACGGGTCCTGCCTGAGAAGGGGGACAGCATCGTGGTTAAATATGCATATGGGATCACCAGCGGGGATCGCACATAGCGGGCACCTATACCCAGAACGCGGGCTGACCAGCGGGCAGACCTACAACGTAACGGGCCAGCGTCTGACTCCTCCGCTGAGTCAGATGCTGGGGGCCTCGGAGGAATCTCTGCAGGGCTCACCTAAGCGGGGAACTTTACTGACAGAGTAAAAAAGGCGCACGTACCTCCGTGTTAAGGAGAATGGCGCAGCAAGCGTGTCACAACACCTCACCGAGTGTTTCCCCAATCACCAAAGGTTACCTAATACCCTTGAGGAAACCGGCTCCACTCGCAGATTGTAGAATCTTGCAAATGTGTTAGGTGTCGCCCAGCCCGCAGCTCTACAGATGTCTGTTAGAGAGGCACCGCGTGCACGCGCCCAAGAGGAAGCAATGCTCCTTGTGGAGTGCGCTCGCACCCCTGGGGGACACGGCTCGCCCTGGCTTTGGTAAGCGAGGGAGATGGCATCCACTATCCAGTGGGCCAACCTCTGTTTTGATACGGCACTTCCCTTCTGCCGACCACCATAACAGACGAAGAGCTGCTCAGATGATCTAAAGCTCTGAGTGCGTTCCACGTAAATTCGCAAAGCGCGAACTGGACACAGCAGATGAAGGGCTGGGTCTCCTCCGTGGGCAGCGCTTGCAGGCTCACTACCTGATCCTTAAACGGTGTGGTAGGAACCTTGGGCACATAGCCGGGCCGGGGTCTCAGGACAACGTGAGAGTTAGCCGGTCCGAATTCCAGGCACGAGTCACTGACCGAAAATGCCTCCAGGTCCCCGACCCTCTTGATCGATGCCAACGTGACCAGCAGAGCTGTCTTCAGGGACAGAAATCTTAAAGATACTGATTCGAGTGGTTCGAATAGATCTCCGCGCAAACTCGTGAGAACGAGGGCGAGATCCCAAGAGGGCATGAGAGGGGGGCGGGGTGGATTTAATCGCCTAGCACCTCTGAGGAACCGGATGATGAGGTTATGCCTTCCCACGGAGCCGCCATCTATCGCATCATGATGAGCGGAAATAGCGGCCACGTAAACTTTCAGTGTGGAGGGCGACAGCCTGCTCTCCAGCTTCTCCTGAAGAAAAGAAAGCACAACGCTGATCTGGCAGTTTCGGGGGTCTTCTCTGCGAGAGACGCACCACTCAGTGAATAGACTCCACTTCAGGGCGTAGGCGCGCCTCGTAGAGGGGGCTCTAGCCTGAGTGATGGTATTAACCACCGAAGCCGGTAGGTTACCTAAGTCTTCCTCGCGTCTAAGGACCACACGTGGAGATTCCAAAGATCTGGGCGAGGGTGCCAGATGGTGCCCTGTCCCTGAGAGAGTAGGTCCTCTCTCAAAGGGATCTGCCAGGGGGGGGCCGTCGCGAGGAGGGAGAGTTCTGATATCCAGGTCCGGTTGGGCCAGAGAGGCGCAACTAGCAAGACCTGCTCCTCGTCCTCCCTGACCTTGCACAGTAACTGCGCGAGCAGGCTCACTGGGGGAAACGCATACTTGCGCATGCCCTGAGGCCAGCTGTGGGCCAGTGCATCCGTGCCGAGGGAGCCCTCGGTCAGGGAAAAAAACAACTGGCAATGAGCGTTCTCGGAGGAAGCAAACAGATCGATCTGGGCCTCCCCGAAGTTTGCCCATATCAGCTGGACCGTCTCGGGGTGGAGTCTCCATTCTCCTGGACGTAGAGGCTGCCGTGAGAGCGCATCGGCTGCACGGTTGAGCTCGCCTGGAATGTGAATGGCGCGCAACGATTTCAGCCGCGGATGACTCCAGAGGAGCAGACGGCGGGCGAGCTGAGACATGCGGCGAGAGCGGATACCCCCCATACGGTTGATATACGCTACCGCCGCCGTGCTGTCCTTCCTGACCAGCACGTGTTGGCGCTCCAGCACCGGAGAAAAACGGCGGACAGCGAAAAACACTGCCAGCAGCTCTAGGCGATTGATGTGCCAATGCAGCTGGATACCTACCCACAGGCCATCTGCTGCATGCCCGCAACACACGGCCCCCCAGCCCGTGCTGGAGGCATCTGTTGAGACAACAACATGCCTGGACGCCTGTCCCAGAGGCACATCGGCCTGTAGAAACGAGGGGTCGTTCCAAGGGCTGAGGGCGCGGCGACACAGCGCAGTGACAGTCACCCGGTATGTGCCCGCGTGCCATGCGTGTCTGGGGACTCGATCGTGAAGCCAGTGCTGAAGTGGTCTCATATAGAGTAATCCGAGCGGCGTGACGGCGGCTGCGGATGCCATATGCCCCAGGAGCCTTTGAAAAGATTTCAGGGGGACCACTATTTTGCTGTCGAACTCTCTCAGACAGTTCAGCATTAGCCGAGCGCGCTCCCCGGAGAGGCGCGCTGTCATGGTGACCGAGTCCAGCTCCAACCCGAGAAAAGAGATCCTCTGCATGGGGGTGAGTTTGCTCTTTTCTCGGTTGACCTGAAACCCCAATAGGTCGAGGTGCCGGAGCACCTTGTCCCTGTGCATAATCAACTGCTCCCCCGAGTGAGCTAAAATCAGCCAGTCGTCAAGATAGTTGAGTATGCGGATGCCCGCAAGCCGCAGGGGCGCTAGGGCACCCTCCGCGAGCTTGGTGAAGACCCGCGGAGACAAGGAGAGCCCGAAGGGGAGGACCTTGTACTGCCAAGCTCGATCCTCGAACGCAAACCACAGAAACTGACGGTGACGTGGAAGAATGGAGACATGAAAGTACGCGTCCTTCAGGTCTATTGCTGCAAACCAATCCTGAGGACGAACGCACCGGAGGATGCGCCTCTGCGTGAGCATCTTGAACGGGAGTCTCTGAAGACAGCGGTTCAAAACGCGCAGATCTAGGATTGGCCGTGACCCACCGCTCTTTTTAGGCATGATGAAGTACGGGCTGTAAAACCCGCTCTCCATCTCGGCTGGAGGGGCCGGCTCTATTGCATCCTTCGCCAGGAGGACAGCAATCTCCTCTCGCAAGGCAGGGGCGGACAGGGGGCTGACCCTGGTAAAATACACACCCGTGAACTTGGGAGGCCGTTTCGCGAACTGAATCGCATAGCCGAGTCTGATTGTGCGTATGAGCCACCGCGAAGGGCTGACCCGCGCTAACCAGGCAGGCAACGCCCTCGCTAATGGTCCCATCGCAACAATCAATGACGTACCTGCAGTGGGGCAGCGCGGAGTGGGAGTGCTGATCCGGGAAGCGCTGGGGTCCCGCGGAAGAGCTGGAGGCGAGAGATTCACTCTCAGCTCGCTCCCATTCTCCGGGAGGGGGGCTGGAGGAGTGGGAGAAAGGAGACCGTCCTCCCACCGCTCGTGAGCCGCTGGCGAGATGCACCGACTCTGCGAGCCAGAAGGCATAGCGTCCCAGACTGGCAGAGTTCGAGCTGTCACATCCGAGGAAGTGGAAAAAGTGCTCTTTCACTGAGCCCGGCCCTCCACCGGGGAAAGAGCAACTTCCCTCTTCTCCAGATGACTCGTCTCAGGGACGCTTCGTGATCCGTTTACTGGACTTAACGGCGCCCTGGACGGGGCGGGCGGCCCACTTACGAGGTGCTCAACGCTGCTGCTTCGCCGGAGGCGCAGACAGGGCGGGGCAGCACTCGCAGGCAGGTGCCCTCGGCGAGGAGCCGCAGATGTGGAAAGCTCGGTGGGCCGAGCGGTCATACATACCCGCCGATAGGAGACCTCATCTGACTGCTCTCTCACCGCCTCGAATTCCTGGGTGAATTCACAGACAGTGTCGCCGAACAGGCCAGCCTGGGATACGGGGGAGACAAGAAAGCAAACTTTGTCGACTCCGCGCATATCTTTTGCCAGGTTTAGCCCAAGGTGGCGCTCCTGGACCACTAATGTGGCCATCGTCCTTCCCAGGGCACACGCAGCAGACTTGAGGTCCGTGGAGCTCAGTCGGGTGCGGTGCGGGGCTGGTAACCAGCCTGGGTCGGAACCACCCTCATGCAGCTGGGTCAGCGCGTGCGCACATACCCAAGCGTGCAGGGTGGAGGCAACCTGGCCCGCGGCTGTGAGGGCTCTGGCTCCGTGGAGGCAGAAAAACCGACACGCCTTGGATGAGAGACAAGGCAGACTTCAGCAGAAAGAGGCACCACGCGGGCCCGCCATGGCACTCTCAATCTGGGAAATCAACTCGTACTTCCTGGCTGCTCCACCATAAGGGGTGGTGAGGGCGGAGGCGCACGCAGATCGGGCAGAGAAAGATGCCCTCTAAAACTGCGTGAGCCCACTGCGCACGTCCGGGAAGAAAGGGATGGGAGGCCTTAATCCTCCACATACACCCATCTAGTCGGTCCGACCGCGGGGCTGGGGGATAAACCATCTCCAGGCCCACGGCCGAAACAGCCCAGGAAAGCGCGATTATCATGTCTGTTTCTAGATCCGACGCCACGCTCGCCACCCCGGAGGGAGGGAGCGGGTTCGCATCCTTCATCAGACAAGGATAACCCATCCTCCGATGCAGCGGTGGACGTCTGAGCCTCGGTGTCATCAAGTGAGAGGGCGGCCATCCGAGGATGGAGCGCTTCTCTCACTCAAAGCTTGGATGGAGCGCGTGGAGGAGCGAGAGGTCCACAGGCCCGAGGGCGGCGGATTTACTCCCACTGTAACCCTCAGATCTGCCCGAGTGCCCACCGCGGAGCGGGGGACAACTGGGGTGGTTGGCCCTTTTGCAAGAGCGAGCCGCGATCTTAACTGCGCAACAGACACACCACCGCAGTGATGGCATGCACTGTCCGCGAGCACCGCATTAGCATGCTGGACCCCCAGACATGAAACGCAGTGCTCGTGCCCATCATCCGGGGACAGGAAACCACCGCATCCAGAAACGCACAGTCGGAGCGCCGTCTTGAAAAAGACGTGCTGCACGACCGTGTTGCTCTTTTAGGATCGCAACAATACAAACCGCTCTGGAGGACCGGACCCAAAGAACGCCAGGCAAGGGAGGACCCAGCTCGACCGTCTGCCGCTGCGTGTCACACACTCTGGACCGGGAGACCGCTCTCGTTCACTCTCTCTGTGTAATACAGCTGGAGGAACCCTCATGACTCTCTCAGAAGCTTCGTGAAAGACTCTGAAGCGAAAATGGATGCTCAGCTCTGCTATCGCTGTGCTTTTATTGCCAAATTGATTGCAACGAGCATCAGCTGCGCAAGCTGAAGCTGCCAACTCATTGGCATTTCATTGGCCCGTTTACATACTCTTTCAGATGATTGGCTTTCTGAACGAAATCCCCATAGTGGAATTTTTCCACATAGCATTGAAGTTCCCCTCCCGAAGGGGAACATGCAAGAAATGCCAACTGACCCAGCCGGGACTCAAACCAGCGACCTTCTTGCTGTGAGGAGAACGTGCTACTCACTACGCCACCGTGGCGCCTATATTCCATATTATTAAAAATTAATTTCATAGAGAACAAACTAGCTTGTACTATATGTAATTAAATAATAGTGAAAACAGTTAAAAGTTTTTAGATGAAATTGGTATCAACAAGGTGCCACAGTGGCGTAGTGGGTAGCACGATCGCCTCACAGCAAGAAGGTTGTTGGTTCGAGCCTCGACTGGGTCAGGTGGCATTTCTGTGTGGAGTTTGCATGTTCTCCCCATGGTTGCGTGGGTTTCCTCCGGGTGCTCCAGTTTCTTCCACAAGTCCAAAGACATGTGGTATAGGTGAATTGGGTGAGCTAAATTGTCCGTAGTGTATGAGTGTGAATGGATGTTTCCAAGAGATGGGTTGCAGCTGGAAGGGCATCCGCTGCGTAAAACATATGCTGGATAAGTTAGCAGTTCTGTTAATAAAGGGTTTATATTAATAAAGGGACTAAGCCGAAAAGAAAATGAATGAATGAATGGTTTCAGCAAACAAAAACTAATACATTCTATCAGTACGTAAAAGTCTAAGCATGATGGATATTCCGTCTTTTTGTTTGTAGGTAAGGTGCTCGGCCATGGAGCTTTTGGAAAGGTGATTGAAGCCTCAATCTTCGGACATGACAAGAAATCCTCTGCAAACACAGTGGCTGTCAAGATGTTAAAAGGTTCAGTCTTACTCATAAACTGTGGTGAACACTAAAACCTCCTTTCCCTTTCACATACATTTACTGAACTCTTCTATATCACAGAGGGAGCAACAGCCAGCGAGCACAAAGCCCTGATGTCAGAGCTGAAGATCCTCATTCATATTGGAAACCATCTCAATGTTGTCAACCTTCTTGGAGCTTGTACCAAACCCAACGGTATGGATGGAGCATTAGGAAAATTATGTTTTTATTCCATTACTAAATATTGACATTAATTGGTTTGTCGACAGACTAGTTTTCAAACCTCTTTTCTATATCTGTTCGTCAGGTCCTCTCATGGTTATAGTGGAATATTGTAAATATGGAAATCTGTCCAACTTTCTGCGTGCCAAAAGGGAGTTTTTCTTACCATACAGGGTGAGAGACAGAAATGCTTATTTATTTAACTGTTATAAAATGTTACACCCACAGTCAATTAGAACTGAGTATGAGATGTGCTTGTGTTTGCAGGATCGTTCTCCAAAAACCCAGAGTCAAGTGCGACGGATGATAGAAGCGGGTCAGACGGGTCAGAGTGAACATCAACCGTCCACTTCCTCCACCAACCCTCCAGTGCAGTTTCGCGGTAAGAGAGATATAAGGGTATATAAACTCTTAAATTGGTTTTAAACCATACATTGTTTTTGTTCTGCTGAACCCAAAACAAGATATTCTGAAGAATGTTTTGGGGAAATCTACAGTAGGAAGAAGAGTACCTTGGAAATCAATGGCTGCTGCTTTTTTTTCAAAGTTCTTCAATATGCCTTACAAAAATTAAGTATACTTTTAAGTTTATCTTATTATGTATACTGAAGAACTGTATTAGTATATTCTAAGTATACTTCATGTATTAATATCTATGTACTAGTACAGTAGTATAGTACTATAGTAGTGTAAGTATACTATTTGAATACCTTTTGGGACTAAATGGGCGCAATTTTAATATAAAAAAGTATACTTTTAAGTGTACTAGTAGTGCACAAAATATTTAGTGAGAAATTGACATGCTGGAGAAAAAATGCAGTTTTTATTTCTGTGTATTAGACTTCATTTAGCCAATATGATACAGCAGTGTTTTACATAAAATAAGATGTTTACCTGGTAGACAATAATGCTATACAGTATCAATAATATGACTTTAAAGTGCATTCATGTGCAGCTTCAAAGTAGGAACTCAGCATGGCAGAGAAGAGCATGCCGTGATTTAAGTAGTAAATTATAGATTTTAAAAGAATTATTCACCCAAAAAATAGACATTCTGTTATTATTTATTTGTTCTACACTTGTCATTTAAAGCGGCAGGCAAACACAAAAACAAAAAACAACTCATGTTTGTCATTTCAGCCGTGTGTGTGAAGTATACCACTGACAGTTCAATGTACATTATACATATTTTTACACAGGGATAATGGCATAGATTTGAATTTAAAACATGATACAGTGCAATAAAACTGGTCTTTATACTTCCAACAACAACAAAAGTCCTAAAAGAAATATACTTGTAATTGCATAATATTTAAGTAAGGGAAAATAGGGCATTTCTGAAATATGAATGTAAATGAATGCAGAATCAAACATGCTGAAAAAATCCCCAGAGATTATGAAGGCTTGGTTGAGACTGCGATGTATTTAAAAACCAGAACATCATAAAGACTTTTTGGCTCTTTAGATTTGCCACAGTCTATTTGACAACATTCTGATTAAAGATCCTGTGAAGTTCTTTGAAAAGTGCATTTTTATTTGACTAAAAACAAGAGAGGTTGGGACATCAAGTAGCTCCTCCCCTAAGAAACAGCCAATAGTGAGAGTGGTCGAGTTCAATTGCATGAAATAAAAAGCAAATAAGAAGCATCTTCAAAGGGGCGGGACATGTCAGATACTAGAGAGCATTTGATTGGTCAAGATTTGATGAGAA
>CAIGQQ010026738.1:0-17960 GCA_903798035.1 Danio albolineatus | reverse complement strand
GGGTTGTGGCTGGAAGGGCATTCGCTGCGTAAAACAAATGCCGGATAAGTTGGCGGTTCATTCCGCTGTGGCGACCCCGGATTAATAAAGGGACTAAGCCGAAAAGAAAATGAATGAATGAATGAATATATATAATTTGTATTATTATTTGTCATTTAGTCATGGGTAATTTTTTACCCATAAGTCAACTGGAGTTTTAACACCACAGAGTTCAAATCCATCGAATTGTAATCTTATGGTATGTTTAATGAACATTGTTGTATGATTTTTAGGCATTCATTTACATGAAAACTGCAACAGATTGTACTTGACACTTGACAAAAGAACTCATTTAGACTACAGGACTATATGTGTGTAGACGTGCAGTGCATCTTTACTAAGTGACAGCACCAGGTACTGGCCTTGTTTGGAAAATTAATTTCATTTCCTTATATGAAAAATAGGTTTTTAGTCATTTTTTATCTATGTGAATAATGATCACTTTGACAACATATGGTCAAACTTTTAAAAAACTACATTACTTCAGTTGTGTGGAAAAGAATACTTCATATTTTTAAGTTTTGGTTCAGAAATTTTTCTTCCTGAATTATTTAGTTAAATGTATACAGACAGTAATGTCATACAGAGATTCCAATCATTAAACAAAAGCATAGACATTCTGGTTAAAGTGAAGATGTAAACATACAGCATAAGAACCTTAAAAAAAGTAGCTTAAAAATTATTTTAGAATTAGATCATGGATTGTGAAGACAGGATTCCTAACCCTAGTGTGTATTTCAGAAAACATCACACTGGGTGAGCATCAGCAGCATGGGAGCAGAGCTAATTAATATTCGTTATCCTTTCACATGAGGTGAAAACAGACATTTAATTGTAGGGCTAAATTCAAGGGATGTAAATGGACATATAAAACAATTTCTGGAGAATAGTTGGATATACCTAAGCCACATACCTTCTATTTAGATATCAGAACAATTTAAACACAATGCATTTCTGGCACCTTTAAGATATTTTATTCTTGTATGACTTGTAATTCCATTGAAGAGATATCAATTACATGCTATTCTAGTCACTGCCTGCATGAATTGCAGTGTTTTTGCATGCTTTTTATACAAGTGTCACTTCATTGAATGGCCTGTGAATTGCCATGTATTAGACTCAAGCTCTGAAAAACAAAGAAACAGTCGCGAGACCAAATCCACTTCATGATTAATGCTTCCCTTCAGAGTTCCTTTCACTAGCAGAACAAAAGTGCTTGACATTATAAGGGAACTTATTAAAAGTGGATACTGTAAAAGATGCATACAGGTAAAGGATTTTTATTTGCCATTGTGTTTGAAACATCCTTTTTTTGGCTTGGTATCTAAGCACTCGAGCAGACCCCTTTGAGCAATTGCCCAGGAATCTCATGAAAAATTCTTAATATTAGACAAAGATGATATATGGGCTTCTGTTCTTTCTAGGGCATATCATACTCCAAATTCAGCAGAATCCACTGTACAATGAGTCTGTCAGACGAACTATTAAACCTACAGTAATAGTATAACAGGAGGCCTTTTGGTATTTTAAAAACTTCAGCAGAGGCCCAGACTGTGCTAATCAGTATGGCAGTTTTTCAAAAGTTTGGTTTTTGAGAATCCCATTAATTTAAGTATGCATATTGAGCTGCTGCAAATAATAGTCTGAATATAAAGCTGTGAGCGATCTGTGAGTCAGTCAGGACCCATTTACATTACGTAAACCATGTGTGTCAATGGTGACATGCCCCTATTGAGGTTAATGTGCTTTACTGGAACACAGCTGGCATCACATATAGGAAAAGATCAGGATAAAATGATAGGAATAAAAATAGGATGGATCACTCACCTCCCTGAGCGGCAAAATAAATGTGCTGGTTTTCAGACTACAGGCTACTACAAAGTAGCATGATCACATTACAGCAAAAGCACAATAGCAATTACCAACGTTTTCATAGATATGGCAGAATTAATATGGCATAGAGATATCATCAATTTCATTCATTCATTTTCCTTCGGCTTAGTCTTGTATTTATCAGGAGTCGCCACCGTGGAATGAACCGCCAACTATTCCAGCATATGTTTTACACAACTGATGCCCATTGAGCTGCAACCCATTACTAGGAAACACCAATACACTCTGGCATTCACGCACAAACACACACTATGGCAAATTTAGTTAATGTAGTTCAACTGTACTGCATGTCTTTGGACTGCGGGGGAAGCTGGAGCATCCGGATTAAACCTACTGTATGTGACACAGTGAGAACATGCAAACTCCACACAGAAATGTAGGACACTAGGACTTGAACCAGCGACATTCTTCTGTGAGGTGACAGTGCTAACCACCGTGCCGCCTATCATCATTTTACTTATCACTAATAATAATAATAATAATAAAAAAAACTCTTTTAATTTGTGTTGCTGGTCACTAACTATGGATAACGTTAATGATAATAACTGATCAAATCAACAAAGGATATAAAAACTCAAATTAAGCTCCTGAAACATCTCAAGAATGATCAGTGGAAACAGAATGTACAGTACCTGAGCTCAGTTCAGAGCTTCACGGCAAAGGCTGTGAATACTTACTGTATGTACTTTTGATTTTTCAGGTTTATTGTTTTTAATAAATTTGCAACAATTTCAAAAAAATCTTTCTTCACATTGTCATTATGGGGTATTGTGTGTAGAATTTGGATTAAATACACTGTAAATTCTAACATGGTCAGTTTACTTAAAGTTTGGAAACCGATTGCCTTATTTTTGCAATATAAACTTACAGGGAAATCTGAAGTTAAGTTAATTATTGCCTTAAAGTAAGAAACCTTAAACTTCCAAAGTAAACTAACTGGTAAAAATCAAGTTTGTTTAATATAAATTCTAGTTAACATACTCTTGAATATTTAGTAACCTTACTTAAGGTTTTATAGTAAGATTACTTTATTAACTCTATTTAACTAATACTGTTATACCATGCTCAGTTAACATCTTAAATGCTAGTAGCCTCAACATTGTTTTAATCCACCATTTTAAGTAATGTCAACTAAAGAAACTAAGTGCAATCGGTTTCCACATTTTCTGCAATTAAACTGAACATAATATTTGGAGTTCAACTTACAAGAAATTACATTATACAGGTCTTAAATGTAAAAACTTTATTTAGCAAAAAGAGCAGAGTATCACAATATATTTTAGTACCATAATACACTTGTACATAATACAGTTTTGTAAAAAGAGCTGTAATATACTGCAAACAGCAATACAGAAAAAAAATCCATTAATCCATTTTGAAATAAAGCTGTAACATAACAAAAAGTGTAAAAAGTGAAGTGCTATGAATACTTTCCGGATGCACTGTATATACTATAGACAACAAAACTGCAGAGCGCATTAATATAATAATGTAATGATATTATCTTTACCAGTCATTCATTGATATCACATGTAAATGTACATTTGAAGAGTTGAGCTGCATTTCAATTGATTCTATAGCATTCTATATATGTTCTATAGTTTCTATAAATGTTAAAGCAGCTTAACATAGATAAGGTTCTAGTAAATTGAAACTGCTTCAGTTCAGTTTTCACAGCTGAAGGTCAGTTTAGTTCAGTTCAGTGTAATGTAAATGTCACTGCTGAAAGCCAAATACTCAAGAGCAAATTCACTGATGCGCAGCTCCACAACTCCCAAACCAAGCAAAACAGTGGCAAGGAACAAATTCACCAATTGACAAAAATGAAAAAAAAAAAAAAAAAATGAAAAAAAGCAAAACTGGCATGACCAGTTCTTCTCTGGCCAAACGTATTGTGCAGAGCAGTAGTCTAGGTGCCAGTGACTTAAAAGTGCTGGATGTTTACTTCTAATATATTTCTAAAAGTGTAAAAGACTTTGTGTGTGTGTTTTTTTTTACTTATTTGTGTTCTGACAGTGGTAAATTTATTTCTGCCTAAAGCTTTTCACCTGCTTGACTAAATAGCGGGCTAATTAATGACTGCATCACAAAAGTGAAGAATAAAAGAAAGCAAAGTATGGTCAGTCTGGTGAAACTCTCAAGTGGGAGAGTTCTGCACACTGAAATCTTGTGAAATGTGAATCCACTCGACAACCAGTGACAAAACCATCCATGATGCAGTGAGGGAAAAATTGCACTCTGTCCTTCTGTGAGTGCATGTCTGTTGTTTTAAATAATTTAGCAAAGTAAAAGTAGCATGAGCTAACTGTGTTTGAACTAAATGTCCTGAAACTGTAGGCTAAGACAGAGAAGCCACCTGCTTAAACAGGGTCTTTACAGGTTTTTATATGAATTCAAGCTGAAGCGGAACTACTGTAACATTTAATTTTTTCCTGGAACTGGAATGTCTAGAATTATTAATAATTCCAAACGTTCCTCGGTATTTTAAACCACCATCACCATTTCCAAACCACAGGCGTGTGTAACTGCACTTTTGGCTGTGAAGAAAGCTCACCTAAAAATGAAAATTCTGCTATTATTTACACACACAATTATTTATTATTTTGTTTAAAACCTGTTTGAATATCTTTCTTTTGTTGAACACAAAAGAAGAAAATTTAAAGAATGCATTTAAATCTGTAACTAGTGACATTCATAGTAGGAACAACACATACTTTGGACGTCAATGGTTACAGGTGTTAACATTCTACAGTATTTCATCCATTTTATTCAACAGAACCAAAAACAGGTTTTGAACAAGTCAAGGGCAAGTAAATGATGGCAGAATTTACATTTTTTGGTGAACTGTCCCTGTAAGTGCAGATTTTTGAAGATTTCCTATAGTTCAAATCACTGAACTAATGTTTAGCTGCATAATCATCGTTTGTTGATAACAGCTGCACATCTGCATTGCATCAAGTCAACCTGTGGCACATAGAAACTGAGATTTTAGCTCAGGAAGAACAAACTGCATCCCACTGCTTTGGGTTTTGCTTGAAAAACTGCTTTTATACTGTCTACCCAAGAGATTTTTATTGGGTTGAGGTCAGCAATGAATCACATTATGGTTCTTTTCACTATTCAAATGGTTTCCAATGAGAAAAAAATGAAACATTATAGTTTAATACCATTGTCAATTAAAATTTATATAACTCATAATCATAATATTGTAGGTAACTTAAAAAATTGTTACTGAAATATGACCTTTTTTTTTCTTTTCTTTTTCAATTCTGATAATTTTAAAAGCCCTTTGGAGTTGCATATTTCCTTTTGTAGTAGGACTTCTTCTGTTCAGTGCCACAACTACTACTAACTGGTTTGCTGACCGTGATATTAGTGTGCTCGATTGGCCAGCCAACTCAACTGTCTTGAACCCCATATGGGCTATTGTCAAAAGGAAGATAAGAACATGCGAGCAAACAATACAGATGAGGTGAAGTCAGCTATCAAAGCAACCAGGGGTTCAGTAAGGCCTCGGCTGTACCACAGGCTGATCACCTTCATACCACATCGCATTGTAGCAGAAGTTCAAATGAAGCCCCAACATTGAGCAAGCACTGAACAAGCATTCAGTGCATAATTGAAAATGCTTCAGAGGTTTTGAACATTTCTGTTTTGTAAGTGTGTTTTTAATTAATCTTTGTTCTTTAAGAAGTGGTTCTACTGAATTTTTTAGTTCATGTTCTTGTTTTTTACTGAATTTTATAGTCGTGTCACAGTTAAATGTGCCCAAATTTAGAAAATCAAGGCATAACTAGGCATAGTCAAATAATGAAAGAGCAGTATTTGTAAATGGCCATACTGTGAGCCTCAAACACCATTGTTTCCTCATTCTCATGTACATTACATGTTTGAACAACCCTGATGAAAAACAGGCCAATAAGATCACAATACAGACTGTTGCGCTGTTCAGGGCACAGCCTCAGCATTTGCATGTGACTTCTTTAGGTTATATTCTTTGACATACACACCTGATGAGCAGCCATATCATCAAACGTTCAGCATCCACTAATATGTTGAACACAGGATCATTAATATGCATCCCCCCTGCCTGTGTTAACTTACTATGTTTGTGGGACTTTTATTTTGAAAGAAGTAGACACAGGAAAAATTCAGCCGCACCAAATTGTTGCTATGCAATGACTTGACGAGCCATCACCGTGCATGTTAGGATGCAAAATGCAGGATATACAGATTATAAATTTATTCAGCTCCACTCTGAAGAGGCATAAGGTATGTTTAATTCTATATTTTGTTAATCTATCATGTTTATTGGGAATGTTTTTAATGAACCAACAAACACAAACTTTTGAGTAAATGGGCACTTAGTATAACATGCACGTTTAATAATGGTGTATTCTAACTCAGCTCTTACTATCACTTTTCTGAAGTGAAAGAACAACAGTACACTTTATTAAATATCATCTGTTTATGCTGGGGTTGATGTTATTTCCAACGCTGTTTTCATTTACATCTGAGTTTTCATAACACAATACATCTCTGCCTGTCTCTTTTGTGGAGTTTAATTGTAATTTAGCCTATATTGTCTGCAACACATATCAGGAGTAAAAAATATTACTCTGATTTTATTGCATAGCTCACTCACCCTATGTAGGTAAAATAAACATCGGTAACACTTTATTTGACTGTAAGATTCTGATGGTATGATAACCTTGGATAAAAATATCACGGTTTCACGGTATGACGGTATTGTGATAACTGCTCTAAAATATATTCTTTGTAAATGTCTGGCGAAAAAAACAAAACCTTTTCCCCCCTTTGAATACAATATATTGTATTTTAAGAAACATTTTGGAAAGTATTTTGGGGCAGTAAATATGTCAGGCTAAATAATTCAAGTGAATCATTGACTTTCACTGTCTTCATTTGTTTCAAAAACACAGATGTCTTTATAATTTACACCAAAAAAATAATAAAAAATTATAAAAAATCTTACTCATACCTTAGGAACGGTATAGCAGAAAATGTTGGCGGTATGAAAACCTTGACTTTTCCAAACCACGGTATACCTTAAACGGTTATCGTCCCATACCTAGTCAACTTACACTAACCCTACCCCTAACCCCAACCCTAACCTCAACCTAACAGTCTACTTATAATCTAATAAGAATTAGTTGCAATGTAACTTAAATTCAACAAACGGACCATCAAAATAAAGTGTGACCTAAACCTCCACTACTTAAGTTAAAAAAAATTTAACAATGTATCTCTGTTTGTTCCAATATTTTATTGACAAATGAAGTATAAAAAGTTGCTGTGTGTGCATGTGTGTGTGTGTGTGTGTGTGTGAGTGAGAGCAGAAGAGAGCTGTCAGAGCAAAGGTTATTAATATTCATGACCCTTCCAAATATGGTTAAAATACAGCTTTTGACATTTTATGGTGCAGTAAATGAGCATATATATAGTTTTCCCCAATTTCTGTTTCACAGAGAGAAGGTTTTGTCAACACATTTCTAAACAGTTTTAATAACTCATTTCGAATCACTGATTTCTTTTATTTTTGCCATGAGAGTAAATAATGTTTTACTAGACATTTTTCAAAACACTTCTATACAGCTTAAAGTGACTTTTAAAGGCTTAACTAGGTTAATTAGGTTACCTAGGTAGGTTAGAGTAATTAGACAAAATCAAAAATTGCTTAAATGGGCTAATAATTTTGACGGTAAAATGTTTCTTAAGAATTTTAAAACTGCTTTAATTCTAGCCGAAATAAAACAAATAAGACTTTCTCCAGAAGAAAAATTATTATCAGACATACTGTGAAAACGCTCCGGTTACTAAGGTAACCCTCGTTCCCCGAGGGGGGGAACGGAAATGCTATGTGGAAAAATTCCTCTATGGGGATTTCGTTCAGAAAGCCAATCATCTGAAAGAGTATGTAAACGGGCCAATGAAATGCCAATGAGTTGGCAGCTTCAGCTTGCGCAGCTGATGCTCGTTGCAATCAATTTGGCAATAAAAGCACAGCGATAGCAAAGCTGGGCATCCTTTTTTAGCTGAAGAGACTTTCGCCCCAGCAGCTAAGGGGCATTCATTGTGGCGACGGAACATAGCATTTCCGTTCCCCCCCTCAGGGAACGAGGGTTACCTCAGTAACTGGAGCGTTCCCCTTCGGGAGGGGAACTTCAATGCTATGTGGAAAAATTCCACTATGGGGAAATGTATGGAAAACGCCACAATGAATGGACCTTACCTTGCCCCCGATGAGAGGTTAGCCAGGCTGAGTAGAGCGTGAGCGCACCTGCATCACCGGAGGCGCGGTCTTCCAACGTGTTCCCTGGCCCTTACTTGTCCCACTTCAACAGAAGATTTACGGATTCAGATATATTTTTCGGGAGTCGCAAGACATCTAGTAATTTCTAGGAATTGATACGACAGTACGTTGGGAAAGCGTGCAGTCCCGATAGGGAGGACGCTGCGGAGGCCACCTGCTGCCCGAGTGGGGAGACTGGTGGCAAGAAAACATAAGGACTAGCCCTGAAAAGGGGAGTACGCATATGAATATAAGATGATTAGCTGTGAGGGAAGACACGGGTCCTGCCTGAGAAGGGGGACAACATCGTGGTTAAATATGCATATGGGATCACCAGCGGGGATCGCACATAGCGGGCACCTATACCCAGAACGCGGGCTGACCAGCGGGCAGACCTACAACGTAACGGGCCAGCGTCTGACTCCTCCGCTGAGTCAGATGCTGGGGGCCTCGGAGGAATCTCTGCAGGGCTCACCTAAGCGGGGAACTTTACTGACAGAGTAAAAAAGGCGCACATACCTCCGTGTTAAGGAGAATGGCGCAGCAAGCGTGTCACAACACCTCACCGAGTGTTTCCCCAATCACCAAAGGTTACCTAATACCCTTGAGGAAACCGGCTCCACTCGCAGATTGTAGAATCTTGCAAATGTGTTAGGTGTCGCCCAGCCCGCAGCTCTACAGATGTCTGTTAGAGAGGCACCGCGTGCACGCGCCCAAGAAGAAGCAATGCTCCTAGTGGAGTGCGCTCGCACCCCTGGGGGACACGGCTCGCCCTGGCTTTGGTAAGCGAGGGAGATGGCATCCACTATCCAGTGGGCCAACCTCTGTTTTGATACGGCACTTCCCTTCTGCCGACCACCATAACAGACGAAGAGCTGCTCAGATGATCTAAAGCTCTGAGTGCGTTCCACGTAAATTCGCAAAGCGCGAACTGGACACTGCAGATGAAGGGCTGGGTCTGCCTCCTCCGTGGGCAGCGCTTGCAGGCTCACTACCTGATCCTTAAACGGTGTGGTAGGAACCTTGGGCACATAGCCGGGCCGGGGTCTCAGGACAACGTGAGAGTTAGCCGGTCCGAATTCCAGGCACGAGTCACTGACCGAAAATGCCTCCAGGTCCCCGACACTCTTGATCGATGCCAACGCGACCAGCAGAGCTGTCTTCAGGGACAGAAATCTTAAAGATACTGATTCGAGTGGTTCGAATAGATCTCCGCGCAAACTCGTGAGAACGAGGGCGAGATCCCAAGAGGGCATGAGAGGGGGGCGGGGTGGATTTAATCGCCTAGCACCTCTGAGGAACCGGATGATGAGGTTATGCCTTCCCACGGAGCCGCCATCTATCGCATCATGATGAGCGGAGATAGCGGCCACGTAAACTTTCAGTGTGGAGGGCGACAGCCTGCTCTCCAGCTTCTCCTGAAGAAAAGAAAGCACAACGCTGATCTGGCAGTTTCGGGGGTCTTCTCTGCGAGAGACGCACCACTCAGTGAATAGACTCCACTTCAGGGCGTAGGCGCGCCTCGTAGAGGGGGCTCTAGCCTGAGTGATGGTATTAACCACCGAAGCCGGTAGGTTACCCAAGTCTACCTCGCGTCTAAGGACCACACGTGGAGATTCCAAAGATCTGGGTGAGGGTGCCAGATGGTGCCCTGTCCCTGAGAGAGTAGGTCCTCTCTCGAAGGGATCTGCCAGGGGGGGGCCGTCGCGAGGAGGGAGAGTTCTGATATCCAGGTCTGGTTGGGCCAGAGAGGCGCAACTAGCAAGACCTGCTCCTCGTCCTCCCTGACCTTGCACAGTAACTGCGTGAGCAGGCTCACTGGGGGAAACGCATACTTGCGCATGCCCCGAGGCCAGCTGTGGGCCAGTGCATCCATGCCGAGGGAGCCCTCGGTCAGGGAAAAAAACAACTGGCAATGAGCGTTCTCGGAGGAAGCAAACAGATCGATCTGGGCCTCCCTGAAGTTCGCCCATATCAGCTGGACCGTCTCGGGGTGGAGTCTCCATTCTCCTGGACGTAAAGGCTGCTGTGAGAGCGCATCGGCTGCACGGTTGAGCTCGCCTGGAATGTGAATGGCGCGCAGCGATTTCAGCCGCGGATGATTCCAGAGGAGCAGACGGCGGGCGAGCTGAGACATGCGGCGAGAGCGGATACCCCCCATACGGTTGATATACGCTACCGCCGCCGTGCTGTCCGTCCTCACCAGCACGTGTTGGCGCTCCAGCACCGGAGAAAAACGTCGGAGAGCGAAAAAACACTGCCAGCAGCTCTAGGCGATTGATGTGCCAATGCAGCTGGATACCTACCCACAGGCCCGCTGCTGCATGCCCGCAACACACGGCCCCCCTGCCCGTGCTGGAGGCATCTGTTGAGACAACAACATGCCTGGACGCCTGTCCTAGAGGCACACCGGCCTGTAGAAACGCGGGGTCGTTCCAAGGGCTGAGGGTGCGGCGACACAGCGCAGTGACAGTCACCCGGTGTGTGCCCGCGTGCCATGCGCGTCTGGGGACTCGAACGTGAAGCCAGTGCTGAAGTGGTCTCATATGGAGTAATCCGAGTGGCGTGACGGCGGCTGCGGATGCCATATGCCCCAGGAGCCTCTGAAAAGATGTCAGGGGGACCACTATTTTGCTGTCGAACTCTCTCAGACAGTTCAGCATTAGCCGAGCGCGCTCCCCGGAGAGGCGCGCTGTCATGGTGACCGAGTCCAGCTCCAACCCGAGAAAAGAGATCCTCTGCACGGGGGTGAGTTTGCTCTTTTCTCGGTTGACCTGAAACCCCAATAGGTCGAGGTGCCGGAGCACCTTGTCCCTGTGCATAATCAACTGCTCCCTCGAGTGCGCTAAAATCAGCCAGTCGTCGAGATAGTTGAGTATGTGGATGCCCGCGAGCCGCAGGGGCGCTAGGGCACCCTCCGCGAGCTTGGTGAAGACCCGCGGAGACAAGGAGAGCCCGAAGGGAAGGACCTTGTACTGCCAAGCTCGACCCTCGAACGCAAACCGCAGAAACTGACGGTGACGTGGAAGAATGGAGACATGAAAGTACGCGTCCTTCAGGTCTATTGCTGCAAACCAATCCTGAGGACGAACACACCGGAGGATGCGCCTCTGCGTGAGCATCTTGAACGGGAGTCTCTGAAGACAGCGGTTCAAAACGCACAGATCTAGGATTGGCCGTGACCCACCGCTCTTTTTGGGCACGATGAAGTACGGGCTGTAAAACCCGCCCTCCATCTCGGCTGGAGGGACCGGCTCTATTGCATCCTTCGCCAGGAGGACAGCAATCTCCTCTCGCAAGACAGGGGCGGACAGGGGGCTGACCCTGGTAAAATACACACCCGTGAACTTGGGAGGCTGTTTCGCGAACTGAATCGCATAGCCGAGTCTGATTGTGCGTATGAGCCACCGCGAAGGGCTGGCCCGCGCTAACCAGGCAGGCAACGCCCTCGCTAATGGTCCCATCGCAACAATCATTGACGTACCTGCAGTGGGGCAGCACGGAGTGGGAGTGCTGATCCGGGAAGCGCTGGGGTCCCGCGGAAGAGCTGGAGGCGAGAGATTCACTCTCAGCTCGCTCCCATTCTCCGGGAGGGGGGCTGGAGGAGTGGGAGAAAGGAGACCCTCCTCCCACCGCTCGTGAGCCGCTGGCGAGATGCACCGACTCCGCGAGCCAGAAGGCATAGCGTCCCGGACTGGCAGAGTTCGGGCTGTCACATCCGGAGGAGTAGAAAAGTGCTCTTTCATTGGAATTTGGGTGGCATCGAAAGATGCCTTTGTTGGAATTGGAGCCCGGCCCTCCACCGGGGAAAAAGCAGCTTCCCTCTTCTCCGGATGGCCTGTCTCAGGGATGCTTCGCGGTCCGTTTACCGGACTTAATGGCGCCCTGGGCAGGGGGGGCGGCCTGCTTACGAGGTGCTCGACGCGCCCACTTTGCCGGAGGTGCAGCTGGGGGCGGGGCAGCACTCGCAGGCGGGCGCCCTCTGCGAGGAGCAGCGGATGTGGATGGCTCGGCGGGCGGAGCGGTCTCACGATCCCGCCGATAGATGACTCTGCCCATCTCGTCTGACTGCTCACTCACCGCCTTGAACTCCTGGGTGAATTCACCGACGGTGTCGCCGAACAGGCCAGCCTGGGATATGGGGGAGTCAAGAAAGCGAACCTTGTCGACTTCGCGCATATCTGCCAGGTTTAGCCAGAGGTGGCGCTCCTGGACCACTAGTGTGGACATCGTCCTTCCCAGCGCACACGCAGCGGACTTAGTGGTCCGAAGAGCATAGTCGGTTGCGGTGCGCAGCTCGTGTAACAAGCCTGGGTTGGAACCACCCTCGTGCAGCTCAGCCAGCGCCTGCGCTTGGTAGCGCTGGTAGGTGGCCATCGCATGCAAGGCGGAGGCAGCCTGGCCCGCAGCTCTGTAGGCTCTAGCTCCGAGGGAGGCAGATAACCTACAGGCTTTGGACGGGAGACAAGGACGACCCCGCCAGGAAGAGGCACCACGCGGGCAAAGATTGACCGCAATGGCACGCTCAACCTGAGGTATCGCCTCATACCCCCAGGCAGCTCCGCCGTCAAGGGTGGTGAGGGCGGAGGCGCACGCAGCACGGGCAGAGAAAGGTGCCCTCCAAGACTGCGTGATCCTACTGTGCACCTCCGGGAAGAAGGGGACGGGAGGCCTCGAAGGTCTGGCCTTCTTATCCTCCACGTAGCACCCATCTAGTCGGTCCGGCCGCGGGGTTGGGGGATAAACCATCTCCAGACCCACGGCCGAAGCAGCCCGGGAAAGCACGGCTAACATGTCCGCTTCGGGATCCGTTGCAGCGCTAACCATCCCGGAGGGGGGAAGCGGGCTAGGATCCTCGTCGGACATCTGGTCCCCGGTGTCATCGAGCGAAAGGGCTACCATCTGTTTAGACGGATCGCTTCCCCCGCTCGAAGCTTGGATGGAGCACTTGGAGGAGTGGGAGGTCCGCGGGCCCGAGGGCGACGGATTTACCCCCACTTTAGTCCTCAGACCTGCCCGAGTGTCCACTGCAGTGCAGGGGACAGCTGGGGTGGCTTGCCCTTTTGCAAGAGCAAGCCGCGATCTTAACTGCGCAACAGTCATGCCATCGCAATGACGACATGAGCTGCCCGCGAGCACCGCATTCACATGCTGGACCCCCAAGCATGAAACGCAGTGCTCGTGCCCATCATCCAGAGACAGGAAACCACCACATCCAGAAACGCACGGTCGGAGCGACATCTTGAAAAAGACGCGCTGCACAACTGTGTTGCTCTCTTAGGGAAGACTGCAACAATACAAACCGCTCTGGAGGACCGGACCAAAGGACGCCAGGCAAGGGAGAAACCCAGCTCGACCGTCTGCCGCTGCGTTGAACCCACTCTGGACCAGGAGACCGCTCTTGTTCGCTCAGTTGTCTGATAATCAGCTCGAGGAACCCTCATCCACTCTCTCAGAAAAGTCTCTGAAGCGAAAAAGGATGCCCAGCTTTGCTATCGCTGTGCTTTTATTGCCAAATTGATTGCAACGAGCATCAGCTGCGCAAGCTAAAGCTGCCAACTCATTGGCATTTCATTGGCCCGTTTACATACTCTTTCAGATGATTGGCTTTCTGAACGAAATCCCCATAGTGGAATTTTTCCACATAGCATTGAAGTTCCCCTCCCGAAGGGGAACTTCCTTGCTCTGTAAAAACATAATTTGGGAACTATTTAAAAAAAATTAAAAGGGGGGCTAATAATTATGAATTCTGAGTTATTATTATTATTATTATTATTATTATTATTTTTTTTTTTGCTTAGCTAAAGCACATGCCTACTATGTATACAACAGAGAACAGTTTAACGTGTTTAATCAATGCAGTGTATGGCACCTATTGTGAATATTTCAGTTTGTGTGCAATAAATATAGTTTGCTATGAACTTTAAAAGTTTGCTCTTTTGAACTAAAATGCAAAAAAAAAAAAAGAAAAAAAAAAGAACTTTGAAAGATGACGTTTTAAGACACCTATATTGAGAGCTAAAACCATGACAACAGAAGAAGGTGCTAATTTTATGGCATGTGTAATTGGTTATTAATAATCCTCAGCTCAGTGTCTGGAGTAATAATTAGAGCCACTGAGACACATGACTGACAGCTCTAACACATCAATGTAGTTCACATCCGTTTGCCTCACATCACCCCAAAGTATCTTGTGTGTGTGAACTGATACTTATTTATGCAGATCGATCCAAATCAATTATTGATCCAAACCAAGACTTATCCTATAATCCCTATTCAGAAAGATATTCTTTTAATTGGTCACAGTGTGTGAACACCATATTATATCGGCACACTTGAAGGATTTAAAGACGGCAAAAAACAGAATGTTTCAATATAGCTGATATTTGTTTTCTTGTTTTGTGATGCATTCAAGTTTGGAAAGATTAAGGTACATTGGTCATTGATGCCATTATGTTCTACAAATGGTGGCACCAACACTTGAGTTCGAATCCAATTGTAAATATTGTTTGGTTTACCAAAAACAGTACCATCTGTAACCACAAGTAGCGTATGACATCACTACAATTGTGAAAAAGTAGCCAACCTTATGGTTTCTATGACATTTGTTATGAATAACAAAAAGCTAAAGATATTTAGTACAAATAAAAATGCTAATTAAGAAAATTAATATCCGCTATTAACAAAAATACAGTAATCTACATGACTCCTTTAATTTATTTTATAAAATTGATAACATTTAATCCGTTGTCGTTCCGATGTGCTGCCTGCAGTACATTGCATGTTTAATGGGAAACTTCGGGGGAAACATCGCCAAATATAATGGCTTCCCAGAAAAAAGACTAAACGTGTCATATATCTTTTGAAAGCTGAGATTCTTGTGATTAAAACTATTCCAACCATTTTAAGACACATTAAACATAGCAGACACAATTTGTGTCTTTGTCAAACAGCCGATAACCGCAGAAACAATAACAAAACTGAAGAAACTCACGTTTTATGCCTCCTGTTTGTCCACAGATCTATAACATTTCAACAAACAGGGTGTAATTACACTGCAAAGGGTCCAGCTAATCCAATTCAGTGACATATTTAGTCCACAACCCATTTATATGTCGATAAACATCCAATAAATGCACCGCTATCATTTCAGTTATAAATAATACTGCTATTTTGAAAAGAAAATGGACGCTGACCCTTGCCCTTTTGATTGACGTATCTTTTGAACCAATAGTTGTTTCCAAAAGGTGTCGATAGCCGTCAACATCCAAGGAGCGCACCCCACGAAAACTGGTTCCGCCCTCGCTTTGACGGTCAATAGTTCGATCTAATTACAAATGACTGTGTAAAACACTGCCTTAAAAGAGACCAAAACCATGCTTATACTAAAAATGGTTCAAAAATAGCATGCAATTTACTTTGGGTGTGCAGTTTTTAGGCGTTTAGGCAAATTTTACAGGAACGCTAAGGGGTTAATATGATTATCCCACATTTCTGCCAGTGGTTTCTGTTTGAAAAGAAAGTTGTAGAACAAAATATCTTCAAACCTGATCACTGTTGCACAGTGCTTCAACTTGAATGTTTCTCGATGGATTTCACAGCACAGTTTTTAGATATATATCTAATGTAGAATTTTTCTTTACTTTGTACAACACTTTCTATCTTTCAAACACCAGCACCTGACAATTTTCCGTCACTAGCAGGAAAAAAGGTCTCAAATTGTGGCATATGACTCTTTCTGGAGCCCTGCTGATATTGCTCAAAAGTTTGCAGAAGTTAAGAATTATATTTGGTCACACTTTGTTTTAAGATATAATTCTCGCTATTTAAAAAATCAATAGCTAAGACTTTTAGTTCATAAAGCACTAATTTGCTGCTTATTAACAGTTATTAAGGTAATAGTGTGGTTTAGGCATTGGGTAGAGTTAAGGATGTAGAATAAGATCATACTTAATGACATAATAAACAGCCAATATCTTAGCAATAAGGAGGTAATTTGCCGGCAGATAATACCAGGAAATGGGTTACCTTTTATTATTTTTGAAAGAAGTCTTTGCATTCATCTATTTTATGTATTTGATGAAAAGGTTATGTTGTAAAATATCTCACACATTTCATCTCTGGAAGACTGGTTATATGGATGCTTTTTTTTTTTTCTTTAGTAAATTTATTATTATTACTATTATTTTTGCATCACACATATGCAGGCTTGAGAAATGATCTCAGATCAATTATTAGATAGTTTATAATAATTTTTTTTCTGGGGTTTTCACCTTTATTAGATAGGACAGTAGAGAGAAAACCGACTGGAAAGCATGGGGAGCAGAGAGAGGAGAAGGATCGGCATAGGACCGCAAGGCAGAAACGATCGGGTCACCGTGAGCACCGGAGTGCATGTGTCGACGCACTAACCACTACACCACTGGCGCTGACATTATTGGATAGTTTATATACAACATTTCATGGATGGCCATGTATCTGACATGTAAAGCAACCAGTCAAAGTTTAGTCACATCTTATTCAGCAAGTTGTTTAAGGGTGTGTAATGGTAAATAATAGGGCTGGTCGGGCAATTATTTGAAATGAAATTGAAAACGAGATTGAACAAAGACTGTCCTGTAGATCTTGTCAGGGAAGCACAGTTGTGTGATCAGTAGTACATCTCATCCAAAGGCCAGAGGGCTATCTTGGATGTAAAACACCCTCAAAGAACAGGAATGACACCCACAAAGACACCTAGGAAATCCCCATTGCATTGCATTTATAAACCGTTTTAACTGCTTTCAATGATTTAACAATACTAATAAGCAAACGACCATGCAATCATCTCACAGAAGGATTTATTTCAAACACTCAGCTGAAGTTATGAAGTGAAATAAAAGTGAAATAAAATAAAAAAATAAAATAAATGTGGCATTATCATGTGCACCATTTACACAGAGCCGTATTTCATTCAGAAGCGACACAAACAACTGTCAATATTACAAAATGATTATCTCAAAGTAATTCTATATTTATTTGGATTTGTACACCTTTTTTGTGCTGCTTTTCAGTGAACTACAGTGAACTTTCAGTGAAATGCTGCTCCATCTGAAAGCTGATGCTGGAGGTTTACTAAAACTGGCTTTACAGACAAAATCGCCTTGAAACCTAGCTTAATCACCCGACCCCAGTAAAAATGTCAAAAAGCCAGACAAACATGTAATACTCTTGGACATTTTAAATAGTCTCAATGCTGTAAACCTCACACAGTGAAAACCCCACAGTTACTGTAGTTGATCATAAGTACTTATTGTCATAAAAAGAAAATTATAAAAAGGGGCTATTCATCAAAGAATCCTGTAAACTTTCCACAAACTTATTAAGCGGAACGAGCTGTTTTCATTAACATCGATAATAAGAGGTACAGTATAATCAACACTAAGGCTGCATGACATTGGAAAAATCTGACATTGCTATATCTATCTGTCTATCGATTGATCGACATATCAGTCTCTAATATGCTTATTTATAATCGGTCTCTAATATGCTGATTTATTCAGAGTTGTTAAACAGATATCTATAACAAAGTTGTTGATTAGGGCTGCACAATATATCATTTCAGCATCGATATAGCAATATGTAGCAATAGTCACATCGCAGGATATGCAATGTAGAGTTGGGATTATAGTTGATCAACACAGCAGTTCGTTATAAACATAGTTCGTTATATATA
>CAIGQQ010026737.1:0-10373 GCA_903798035.1 Danio albolineatus | reverse complement strand
AAAATAATCTGAATAGCTCTAACAGTGATATTTTTATTATTATTTTAAAATAGTCAATGTACTTTCACATGATGTTTGCATGTGTATAAACCTATTCATCTTTTCCCTAGACATCTTTGTCATGTAACTGTATGTATAACCTTTGATATTACTTTCATATACCAGTAATTTAAGGCAACCTTAGCAACCAGTAGGCATATGTTTTCATGTTCCAGCTCTTCTGCAAAGATTTACATTGAGGCATTTTGCCCACAGGCCACTTACTGTAGGTTGCAATTTGAAGCAAACAGACAGAAACTACAGAATAAATTAAACACAACCACATGTTAGATGTCAGCAGTTGTTTTTAGTCAAAATGTAAATACTGCAAAAAGGTAAATAATGTTTAAATGATCTTTGAATGTTACCGTTCTTATCTGGCTGCAAACAGGAAATTTCATGAAAGAAAAAAAATGATTATTAATATTAATGAATGTAATCACATATTGAACATGGCTGCCTTTTATCACACTGGTGTTGCCACAGCTTGCGTCATATCTAAAAGCTGGTAAAATCACTGTAAGTTATGATCCTGCTTATTTTGCCTTATTGTAAATGAATCAAAGTAAAAACAGGCCCAAATGAAAGGCAGGTTTGTGCGTTGAGCGGTTCAACCGAAGCTGCTCTCAGTTGGAGAACAGGCCTCATTGTGCTTCCCGCTGGGCTGAATGACTGAAGCATGTGCTGGTCAACAGCTGCTGCAACCCCCATAACACCTTTATCCAGCTCACTTTCTCTGTCTGAGTCTCTGTGTCTCCATCTTCTCCTTTGACATCGTCCTGCTGTAGTGTGCAGGCGTGGAGGAGCACGTGCGGCAGCTGTGTTACCCAGCAGTGCACCTGTCCCGTCTCTGATCCGCTCCGCTCCAGCAGTCCCACACCACTGCACAATGGAGCTAGTACTATAACTCATGCTATAGTACAGAATGAGCTCACACACGGAATGAAAATTTGGAAAATGTCTCCTGTTTGTTTGTTATTGTTTTTTGCAGAAATTGGTGGGGGATTTTTTTATACATTAAGTGGCCTTAACTAATATGTACTTGCACTGAAATTAGTATTTTGTTACAATGTACTTATTGTGTAAACACATGTTCTTACATTTGACTTATGCTTTCAATATCTGCAAGTAATTGCATCTGTAAATTAATGGCTGACATTTTTTTATGTTGTTTTAACTTATTTTAATAAATTAATCAGGTTTCAACTAAATGTTTTAAGTTAAATAAATTTTAACTTAATATTTTTTGTCAGGTTGAGTTGAGATGACTGGAAAAGTTCATTTGATCTAGCTAAATATTTTAAGGCAGCAATATTTCTTTAGTGCAATTATTTTTTGTTAGTACATTTATAATCACAGTATACACTGTTGACCATCCATTACATCTTAATCTTTAAGTTGCCAAACCACCAAACCTTTCCCTAACCTTACCCATATGCCACCTTAATAGCACCAGAAGTATTCTGCAATGCATTATAAACATTAAGTACATTATATGCATATTTTGTTATAATGTAAAGTATATAATATATAATATAAAGTACACAGTAGTATATAAGGCCACTTAAAATAAAGTGGAACGATATATATATATATATATATAATTAGCTATAAATAAGCAATTAGTTAATAAAATAAGGTTAAAATAGATATATTTTGTGTTATTATATGCTTTGTTTCTATTTTTTTTTCTTTTTTCTATTTGTTATTATATGCTTTTTGTTTCTCTTTTGATGTTTTTGGTGTGACTTTTTGACGTTTTGTCAAGGGTCTACGGATGAAAAATAGTCATTGTTGGCTAATTCTGGCACATTTTAAAGTAATGTTTATTAATGTGTTGCATTGCCCCTGTAAACAAATAAACTAAACTAGAAACTAAACTAGTTTTACTTAGTTTAACTTAGAAGTTAAATAACTACAACTAAAATAATGAATGAAAATGAATTTGGTGCCAATAAAATTTAAATAATACAATATTAATTTAGTTTGACCTAAAACACTACTTATAAACATTATAAAAAAAGTCCCACTTTATATTGTCGCTTATACCTGTGAACTTACATGGTAATTAGATGTGTAAGTAGTATGTAACTACAGTGTATGTCCACACTGGTACGTAGTATTTACTTGTGTAATACTGGTGTAACTGCACTCATGTAACAACCCACTGAATAGTATTTGTAAGTACAAATGTGTAACAGGACATTGGTAACAACACTAAGAAAGTACACATCTGTAACAAGAATTGTGCATTGTGTAACAACAATATGTACTTGCAGATGTTTTCCCACTTTTTTTTTTTGGATGTTTGTTACATGAGTGTAGTTACACCAGTATTACACAAGTAAATACTATGTACCAGTGTGGACATACACTGTAGTTACATACTACTTACACATCTAATTCCTGTGTAAGTTCACAGGTATAAGGGACAATATAAAGTGGGACCAATAAATACCGCATTAAAATTGTTAAAGATTTTGCAGGCACTAAAATAATTCAAATCTCATCAAACATCATGTCATTTGTCCTTCAAATATTTTAAGAAATAAAAACTTTGCAAAGCATGTAACCTTAATGATTGTTTTTAATTCTGACAAATTCCAATGATCTTCTTTCAAATTACCACAAATACACATTTCGTTTAAAGGCTTCATGAATTGTATGATCCATTGTCTATTTTAGTTTGAATATGCCAATATTAGTTGTACAATAGATTCAGTTAACTGCTTAAAAACAGGTGTATTCTGACTCTTCAATGGTGAAACTGCAGCAATGCTAAAACTAGTTTAACAATACCATACTGTAGATTTGCGTTCAAGTAGAAACCTCAGCCATATCTAGGGGCCAGAATATTTTAAAGACTTGGCGGTGAGGTCTTTAAATACTTAAAAATGCCCCAAATGCCCTAGCAACCACTCCGAACACCTTAGCAACCGCATAGTAATGCCCTGGCAGCTATTCACTTTGTACAGGCTAACTCTCTCCCCATAAAATATCAAAGTTTTTCTCTCTCCAGGAAAGGCATTTGGTGACCGTTGGCGTTGAGACGGCATCATCTGGTATCTGGGAGTCTAATATTGTTGGATTGTTGGTCTGGCTCTAAGTCGGTGTTGTGTAACATTGAGACTTATTGCCCATGTTGAAGCAGCGTTGTATGGCCTCTGTTGTCTTTGTGAGCGAAGCCCCTGGTGGGCTTGTTTGTCATCAGGCTGGGCGGCAGCGCTGATGTGCTGGACTCATTACTTTTGACCACCTGTTTGTCCTGGGGCAACAAGCGAGCGAAAGAAAAAGAAAGAGAAACCAGGGAGGGAGGAGCTGGGTGAAAATGAAAAAGGGACCAGAACGGAGCCTTGTGGGACACCTCTCAGTTTTTGCCATGGAGTCACACCATATGTATAAACACAACTGTGCCGATAATGGTTTGAATGTGCGTCTTTGTTCAGGGCCGTGTGTCGCTGGGACAGGTGGATGGACGCCCCCGTCAGACCCCGCCGCTTACACACTAATGACATTTAACACGGCAATACAGCACACACACACATACACAACGGGATCCCAGCGTGTTTCTCCACCCCTCTCACTAAACACATACTGTGTGCCCACTCATCCATCTTCAAACTGTCTCCCACTTCATCCTGCCCTTTGACCCCATCACCAATGTCAGAATAAAGCAAACACAATGGCGGTAAACGTCAAAAAGCTCGATGCTGCGCTCAAGTTATGGCGCACTGGCACTGGCGCTGGAGTCAGCACTGTCTTAATTGTAATTTCTGGCCTTATATTATGTTTGTGTTTGACTTTTAATCCTAAACCTGATTTTCATTTATTTATTTTATTTCATAATTAATTTCGATGACAAACTTTTTGACAGAGCATTTTATGAGCTTTTATGAGCGATAAAGTCTGGCAAATAATATTTAAACCAAATGTTACTACCGGCTCAAAATTGTAACATTAGAGAGACAATACGGACCAGGTAAATTGCAACGAGAGCTGATTTATTAACAAAACAGCATAAGTAACAAAAGTATTTAAAGAAATCAAGTCAGTATAGATGAAAGACAGTAGTGCAAAGCGGTTGCATGGGAGTGAACTGAGCTCATTATCCAAAACAAAATAAAATAAATAATCAAAACGGCAGGCGGGGAGGTCCGGCTAATCGAGCTCTCTTCTCATGTCAAATGTTGGACTCTTTATAGGCACACTTTAAAAATATCTGTAATTTTACGGTTTATTTCCGGCAGCTGTGGTGTCGGAAAAAAAAAAGTTAAATAGCGGTCATTAAGTTACAGAAATTTTCCAGAAATTTTAATTTAAGGAAATTACTGTAATTTAATATCTGTTATTTTACGGTATATTTCTGTAATTTATCGGCCGTTATTTTAGTTTTTTTTTTTTAACTACGGATTTTTTAAATTACAGATCTTTTTTTACAGTGCACCACATAATGGGTCTCAGGTGAGATGACCCACCCACCAATCAGCAACCATGCAGGCTCTGCAAATCACAAAAAAAGAACCAAAACAAACAGGTCCCACACAGGAGATAACACCAAATGTGAAGTCATGTGACTAAATTTGCCCATACTTGCACATAAATGTGCACATACAAGTTGATTTTTTTATTGTATTTATTTAATAATAATAATAATTATCACATTTGGTCAATTTTTATTTGCACATACATTTTTATTTATGGGGGCGCCACGGTGGCGTAGTGAGTAGCATGTTCGCCTCACAGAAAAATTTGGGCGACACAGTAGCGCAGTAGGTAGTGCTGTCGCCTCACAGCAAGAAGGTCGCTGGTTCGAGCCTCGGCTGGGTCAGTTGGCATTTCTGTGGTTGCGAAGTCCAAAGACATGTGGTATAGGTGAATTGGGTAGGCTAAATTGTCCGTAGTGTATGAGTGTAAATGAGTGTATATGGATGTTTCCTAGAGATGGGTTGCAGCTGGAAGGCATCCGCTGCGTAAAACATATGCTGAATAAGTTGGTGGTTCAATCTGCTGTGGTGACCCCAGACTACTAAAGGGACTAAGCCGAAAAGAAAATGAATGAATGAATTAATTTTTTTTTTTTTTTTTTATGATTGTTATTATTCCTCATATATTAATTAAAGCTGGACAATTAAGCAACACACTTTAAAGGGCTCCTCTTTTACCCCTTTTTCAAGATGTAAAATAAGTCTTTAGTGTCTTCAGAATGTGTCTGTAAAGATGTTTCTGTCCTCTCTTTATTACAAACATGCACAGTTTTGAAACCATTTTAAACTTGTAAAACTCATTGTTGAGCTGCAGCTGATCACAGAGAGTTGGAACAGATCTCTTAATCCCTTAAGTCCTGCCTTGTGGATATGAATATACGCGTTAATATGGATACATGTTAATACGCGGCTGTCAATCCATTCCGTGGGCGGGGAAACCACACTCCAACGTCATGTTGTGGTGAGCCTAAAAAATTGCAGGGATTTGGATCCTGTTATAATGCCAGGAAGTTTAAAAAAAGTCTTGCGTTTTTATCACACCAATATGTCAGTGGACACACTATACCTACACACAGTCCTGTCTAAATAGCTTCCAAAAGTTGATTTCGCGTCATATGTGCCCTTTAAAACATATTAGCTCTTCAAATCCACCTGAAACTTTAGTTCGAACCCTAATCAGACACATCTGGGTTAGCTAATCAAACGCTCACTAGGCTTTCTAGAAACATCCTTGCAGGTATGTTGAGTCAAATTGGAGCTAAAATCTGCAGGACACCGGCCCTCCAGGACCGAGTTTGTTGATGCGTGACCTAAAGCATCACAATACAGTAGCTCTGATCTGATGTTATATCTACACTTGAAAAAAATTAAGTTTTCAATTAGACGTTTTAGCAAATTCTCATATGCTTGGCCACCCTTATTATCATATTTCTCTGCTATAAATAAACTTCCTAAGAAATAATTTGATGTATTTTGTATGTAACTGTAATTTGCCTTTACTCTTTTCGCTCTCTGTCCAGACCCTTATGCTTAGTCTATGCTGACCTACCATTGTAAAATAGCCCAGCACTATCCCAGATTGTAACACCCATTATTGTTGTCAATTAATTTGTTTATTTATTTGTTCGTTCGTTCGTTCGTTCTTTATTCATTATTTATTCATTATTTATTTATTTATTCATTATTTATTCATTATTTATTCATTTATTTATTTATTTATTTATTTATTTATTTATTTATTCATCATTCATCATTCATTTATTCATTCATTCATTCATTTATTTATTTATTTATTTATTTATTTATTTATTTATTTATTTATTTATTTATTTATTTATTTATTTATTATTATTTATTTATAAATTCATTATTCATTATTTATTTATTCCTTGTTTATTTATTCCTTATTTATTTATTTATTTATTTAATTTTTTATTCATTTATTTATTTATTTATAAATTCATTCATTATTTATTTATTTATTTATTACAATTTTGCCTTTTTCTATTATTACATTTTATTCTTGTGTCTTTACTATTTTTATTATCACTACTGTCAATATATTATGTAGTGTATTTAGGGTTTGTTGACGTGGGTTTATATATATTTATAAAAAAAATCTCTCTTTATAGATAATGACATCTGTACTTGGCATAAAAATAAAGAGAACAAACCCATTAGCAACCGCTCACCAGTGGTAAAACACTTATTTTTTTGTATTAAATGTGTATATAGTTTGTTCTAGTTATCCATCTGCAGCACACCTGACCACATTTAAGCATTCATTCATTACCGTCAGATATTATTGCTTGGCAAAACTACGGCGAATGAGTATTTTCAGTCCCAGAATCCTCAATGACTTCACACTCTCCTGGTTTGCCTGTGTGTGTTTGTTAATAGGATGCAGGTGCACCCTAACAAAACTCCCCTCAGTGACGAGAGAGCACATCACAGACTCCACGCTGGCACTGAAAACACACAAACAGATAAAAGAGATATTACAAACACAGGCGCAAACCACAGAGCTGTGGCCCGGTCATCAGCCGTGCTATCCCCAGCATGCCAAGTGGGCAGCAGAAGGCTGTGCGAGTGTAGTGGAGAGGGGCATTGTGGGTCAGCGGGCAAAGCCAGGCTGGAGTCTGTTGCAGTGGGCATGTGTGAGTGTGTGTGTTTGTCTGCTTAGCATTCATCTCTGAGGTATTATACAAGTGTTTGATTGTCGAGGTGTGTGTGTGTGAGACATATGTTCAGACTGTTTGCCAGAGACACACTGCTTGTTGGGTTTTGAGGAGTGACATGTTTGCTTTTTATTATGGCTACTGAGTCGAGTCTCACTCTGGAGACAGACTTGACACGTTCACCTTTAATATTTACCTTTGTAAATATTAATTTTCAATATTTGAAAAGATGTTACAGATACAGCTGCTACTACGACTACTAAAAATAATAATAAATAAATAAATACATGCATAAATTATATTAATAATATTTTTATAATGCAGTGTAATATGAATCAATAGTGAATTATTCATATTTAGTTATTATAATATAATTTAATATATTTTATAATATAAATCTATAATATAATTTAAATATAATATTATGTAATTTTAATAATAATAATAGTAATAATAATAATAATTATTGTTATTATTATTATAATTATTATTATTATTACCACTATTATTATTATTATTATTATTACCACTATTATTATTATTATTATTGTTATTATTATTATTATTATTATTATTATTATTATGAATACTACTATTATTATTATTACTACTACTACTACTATTTTTATTTTTATTATTATTATTATTATTATTATTATTATTTGTTTATTTGTTTATTTAAATTTTTCATTTGTTGGTGGGTTTGCGCTAGTATTTACAGTAGTATGTATGTATATTACATGCACTGTTAAGATAACATGAGATAAAATTTATATAGATCTGAGGTCAAATGCTGTGTTGGAGTATAGTTGGAGTGTGAGTGTGCGCACATTTATGTATGTAAGTGTGTGTGTGTGTGTGTGTTCATACCTACTGTATCTGGACAGGTGCAGTGGGGCGACACAAAAGAGCCCTGTGTCAATGCTCTCGCAGTGGCTGTAGCACAGCTGCTTGTGTCCTGTTTCCTCTCTTCTGTCTCTGTTACTGTTACACACATGCACAGTATACATTTTACCAATGAATACGCTATTATTTGTCACACAGCTCTCAGGAATACTTGATTCTGATTGGTCAATCACAACATTTCATTGTATGGTATTTCCAGATAACAACCACTGAAGCTAATAACAATCATCTTGACCTTTAACAAACACGTTCATATACATATTTATATGCTTCTCTGTCATGCCGCAGCTTTTGACTGTTTGGCGCCATCTTGCGGCTGAATAATAAACAAGTTAGTGTATGCTGCATTCATCTGTTTGGATCTGTAAGCTTCATGTTTATTTAAAGAGTTTGTTAATTATTTCAGCTCAGACCAATGTTTTTTGGGGGGAACACTTCATTATGGTTATATACTGTATCAGAGCCTTAAAGGGACAGTTCACCCACAAATGATAATTTTCTCACCATCTGCTCACACTCAAAACTGTTCTGTTGAACACAAAACAGGATATTCTGAAGAATGTTTGGAGACATCCACACTCTCAAAAATAAATGTACAGGAGCTGTCACTGGGGCGGTACCTTTTTAAAAGATACATATTTGTACCCAAAGAGTCCACAGTGGTACCTCAAAGGTGCATATTAGTGTCCAAATGTACCTAAAAAGTACCTTTGAGGTACCATTATGGACCCTTCAGGTACAAATGTGTAGCTTTTGAAAAGGACCGCCCCAGTGACAGCTCCTGTACCTTTATATCTGAGAGTGCATAGTAGGAAAACAAATACTAAGGAAGTTAATGGCTGCTGCTTTCCAACATTCTTTGGAATATCTTCCTTTGTGTTTAACAGAAACTCAAACAGGTTTAGAACAAGAAGAGTAGGATTAAATATTGACAGCTTTTTTTTATCTTTGGATGTTTTTGTTGCCTACTACCTCACTTGCTGAATTAAAATATAAAGCTAAAAACATTCTCAGTTGTGCTGATTTTTGTGCTTTTTATTTGTGCTCATTTCTGCTTTCAAATGTAAATATGATATGTGAGTATCTTTGCTTTTTTTCTGTTATTGCTTCTTTTTTACCTTTTATTCCCTCTCGTTTTTTCCTTTTATATCTCTTTACTTTACAGCCCTTTGGCCAACTGAAATGTGCTGTAGAAATAAAGTTGAAGTACTATACCTTTAAGAGTGTGAAGAGAATACCTTTTCAAACGTAATGACTGTTTTTTCTAGATTCTTTAATCTCAAAGGGAAATCAGCAACTTTCATGTTACTTCAAACAGTATTCAGTGAAAATGTTCAAGTCTGTTGTTGTTTGTCTCTTCAGGTAACACGTGTGCCGATCGAGTCCTGTGAGCAGTACAGTACGTGCGGAGAGTGTCTGAGTTCAGGAGATCCACACTGCGGCTGGTGTGTCCTGCATAACATGTAAGTTCACTTATCATATGCACATGCGCAGTTAGAAATAAATAGCAATGCTTTTTTATATATATACGTTAAGCCTACAGTCTCCAAAAAAGGATGTAATCATATCCTTAAAAGTCTAGCAATGACTACTAGAGGAGTTGTTCCGATGGCACAGAGGTTGTTTGCCCTCTGGTGGTGGAGTAGCGCAACTGCGATATCTCACAATGCTGAGTCTTCAGACGCTTACATGCTTTTAAATGCCGAATTTAATGCTGCTAGAACAACGCACAGCTGACAGCAGCGAGCTCGTCTTCTTTTTGTGCTTTTGTTGTCTTGTCTGCTGTGTCCAGACTCGGTAGGGGTGTGTAAACCCTCGGCTGTCATCATTACAGTAATGGCGGGCGTACTTTCCTTGGAAAAGTGCACTTAAAGTAATTTACATGACTCCCGACAGGACAGGGACAAATAATTGGCGAAGCGAGCGGTATTTGAGCGTCTCCGTTCAGCATGGGGCTGTGTTTTATTTTTTGTCTCGGTGTGTGCTGTGAGCTCGGCAGGATTACATTCCTCCATCAGTCCTCTGGGGCTTTCTGCTGTATTAAAGCTCGTGTAATACAGACGCCGTTCCCATTTCAAACATTACAGCGCTTTCTGTGCAGACAAGCGTGTGTGTTTATTAATTCACTAGCAAAAGCCGCTCAAAGTATAGTGCTACTGTACCTTTTTCATCATCTGAATTTTTACTTCCAAAATGTTAAACGTTAAAATAGCAAAATATTTAAAATACCAAAATATTTAAATTATATATATATATATATATATAT
>CAIGQQ010026735.1:0-36963 GCA_903798035.1 Danio albolineatus | reverse complement strand
GTATAGTGCTTGGAGAATGTAAAACTTGTATATGTGCTGTACAAATTGGTTGTATATGCAAGGAAACAGGCTTTTTGAGGAATGTGCAAAAAAGGAGGGGGAAACCAATAAAGAGTTGTTTTGTTATTTTATGCATTTCCTTGTAGGGTACAATAAAACACATATTTCATGATGAACTATAGTTTTTTATAGTTTTGCGAATTCCTCTTCACCAATATGCTTCTCATAATCCTATGGTGCCTCAGGACATCACCTTTGGCAACTACTGTGGGGAATTTGTAAGTATGCATTTAGTAATTTGAACGTATTGAATATGTGGCATGGCAGGATATGTCAACATATTCTATGTAACATATGTTCAAACAAAGCATATGATATATTGTATCCTAGAGTTCACTTGATTTGATTGATCTAGTTCCAGCAAGAAACAATAACCAAAAGCAGTTTAGACTTTAATTAAAAATCCTACCAGTGACGCACATGCTGCATTAATCAAACTTTGGTGAGGTCACAAGACAACATTGTAGTGCATACAAACTGCATATTATGAAATGATCCTGGAAAGCCTGATTAGCTGCATCAGCTGTTTAATTGGGTTTGGATTTAAAAGGATAGTTCACCCAAAATGTTTTGCTCTCCATCAAATGGTTTCAAACCTTTATGAGTTTCCTTTTTCTGCTTTTTTTTTTTTTAATTCTGTAGGAAATACAAATGCTATGGAAGTCAAAGGCTACAGATTTCCAACATTTAAAAGTTTATTGTGTTTAAAAGAAAAAAAAATAATAATAATAATAATAAAAACACTTTAGTTTAAGTAAGTTTTTATTGTTCATTTATTTGTTCATTTTCTTTTCGGCTTAGTCCCTTTATTCATCAGGGGTCACCACAGCACAATGAACCACCAACTATTCCTGCATGTTTTACACAGCGGATGCTCTTTATGCTGCAACCAGTACTGGGAAACATACTCTCTCACATGCACACACATACACTACAGCCAATTTAGTGAATTCAGTTCACCTACTGTATACCGCATGTCTTTGGACTGTTGGGGTAACCGGAGCACCTGGAGGAAACCCACGCGAACACAGGGAGAACATGCAATCTCCACACAGAAATGCTGACCCAGCCAGGACTCGAACCAGCGACCTTCTTGCTGTGAGGTGACACTGCTAATCACTGAGCCACAAGTTTTTATTAATTATTAAGATTAGTTACTAATTACTGACATTAGTTTATTAGTATTTTTGAAGTATAATCATCCATAATCCTACTCAATACCTAAACCCAACTACAACCGTACTATAAATAAACAGCTAATTAGTAGTGTATCGAGGTAAATATCGTAGTTAATAGTTTATTAATAGAGTGAATTGTGCATTAGATTAAAGTGTGACCGAAGTTACTCACACAGGTTTTTTCACAAGTGTAGCCTAAGTAAATGATGAAAATGATGATAATTGTCAGTTTTTGGTCAAAATTCCTTTAAATTCTCCAGAACAGTGACAATCCTCTGATAAAGCGTGTGCTGAACAGTTTTAACCTTGAGTTTTGTGAGGAGCTCAAACCTAAATGGCGTGTTTATTGTTCACTCCGGAGCATCACTGAGTTTATACTGCCCTCTTCGGGCCTTATTTGTCATAAGGACTGTAAAATTGTTAAACCCATTCCTTCATTTTCCTTCGGCTTAGTTCCTTAGTACTAGGGCAACATCCATATACACCTTATTCACACACTTACATACACCTGTACCGCATGAAATGTGGGGGAAACCAAAGCACCCGGAGGAAACCCACGCGAACATGCAAACTCCACACTGAAACGCCAACTGACCCGCCAGGGCTCGAACCCAGCGACCTTTTTGTATACTATTTTAGTATCAGAATTTAATACAATTCTGAAATTAAAATTAAGTTATAAGTATTTCTTTAAACACGTGTTTAGCAATTAGAATTTAAATTTAGATATTAGTAATTAGAAAAGGCTTATCTAGATTCTCACCCATGCATAAAGCAGAAAGCACCACTAGATGTCAGTCTGTGTTCGTCGTGATCAACTTTTCCTTCAGCCTGGTCTAAAATGACTGTTGTGATCTGACATCTGAGTATTTAGAATAAACAACAGTGCAGTTTGCTTTTGAAACGACACAGAAAGTAACACACAACTGTAGCACTACCACAAAACACTCTGTATAAAATGTGAGGAACTTGGTGTTAATATCACCATGGCTCAATTTCATTACAAACTGATCCAGATAGGGTTTTTGTTCCTTCTTTGTGTGCCAAGAGTTTGATACAGGACTGGGAACTGAAAGGAAACCTTTGTAGGTCAATTATGGTCCTGCGTGACTGACCTTCATCCTCAGAGCTGTGACCACAAACTTACTTGTGCATCGGGTGCCTGGGATGACAACCTTGTACGTACAACTCTTCAGCTCATTGACATGGATCTATTATATAGTTTTTGCTTATATCGATTTTGTAAAATGTTTCTGTTACAATTCTCTTCAACATTTGTATAACAACATATACATTTAATAATAATAATATATTTTTTATTATTATCATTGTTTAGCATTAGCTTGCAATCTTAAAAATGGGTCTTTTTTTATTACTTTGTATAGTTTCAGCCTATTATTCAGTGTAAACAGTGATTATGTTTAATGTAAATTTTGTGATCTGTCATATTTTTGTTAAATAATGTTCTGTTGTAAGTTTCTGTATGGTCAAAACTGAACTAGCAAGAAAACGTCCTTTTAAAGGGAAACGTCCAAATCAATGTTAATTAACCTTTGAAAGTAATATTGCATTACTCTCTAAAACTGCATTACGCAGTTACTTTTTATGGAAGGCGATGCAGTGTTTCTTTGCTTTACTATTTCTCATATGCGCTGTGCTTGCATGTTTATTTTTAATCTAAAGATTGCAATTTGTGCCAAAAAAAAGGGAATTGAATAAGCCTGAAACTGAACAACATGTAAACTCACATTAATATTGCTAGCTTGCAGCTTAAACCTTTTAGCTCTGCTGTCATTCAAGATCAGATGACATGATGATGAAATGAAGATGAAAGTAATAAACACCTACAATGATTTCAGGGTGAGTAAATCATGGAATAATTGTAATTTTTGGGTGAACTTGCACTTTAGAGGAAAAAAAAATATTATTTGTAAAGATTAATAGATCATCAAAAGACTATTTTAATATGTTTAAAAGTCATTAAATACATATAATAATAACAATAATAATAATTATAACAATAATAATAATAATAAAATAATAATAATAATAATAACAGCCTGTTTTTTTTGTAAGATATAACTGTATGTTTGCGTTATTCTGCATATGTCTTTACAGTTGTTGTATTTTATTTGTTTTAAAGGATACAGCATATTCTTGTTTAGTCTAGAACTGAAGTAACCTGTACAGTACTTATTTGAAAAGTAAATAAAATTTATTTTCAAAATTAAAATAAGTTAAAGTCGTAGAAAAAATCTGATTATGTAACTTCTGCTATACTTCTAATGCCTTAGCCCAACACTGAACAATATCTGTTCAAGCATGTGTAAAAATTAATACGGATTGTTATTTGAGATACCTTACAAATACTACAATTCAGTGCGTATTTTAAAAATGATTAGTAATGTGTTAATAATGTGGTAAATAATGTTCAGTTTCTAGAACAGACTAATTGTTTGCTTCTTCAGATTCCAATATGCCATCAAAATGTATCACAAAATCCATGGGTATGAATATATATTTTTTTAATTGCCTGTACTGTATGTCTGTACTGCTTTGGGTGCTTTACAAGGACACTAATTTGTAAAATGTCATACCATGACCCATGTAAACCACAATGTTGAGGTGTTTTATGGGGACATTTGTGTCCTCATAATTCAAAAATCATACAGTAATAGGGAATTTTGGCATTCAAAAATTGCCATAGGTTTCCAGTGGGTGGTGGGTTTAGGGGTAGGGTAAAGCAACATAAGCCATTTTAATAGCAATACATTTCAACTATGGAGAGTCCTCGTAAATCACCAAAAGTAAAAAGAATGCATGAAACAACAAGAATTATGGGCGCCACGGTGGCTCAGTGAGTAGCACGTTCACCTCCCAGCAAGAAGGTCGCTGGTTCGAGCCCCGGCTGGGTCAGTTGGCATTTCTGTGTGGAGTTTGCAGGTTCTCCCCACGGTTGCGTGGGATTTCTCCGGGTGCTCCGGTTTCCCCCACAGTTCAAAGACATGTGGTATAGGTGAATTGGGTAGGCTAAATTGTCTGTAGTGTATGTGTGTGAATGAGTATGTGTGGACGTTTCTCAGAGATGGGTTGCAGCTGAAAGGGCATATGCTGTATAACTTGGCGGTTCATTCTGCTGTGGCAACCCCAGATTAATAAAGGGACTAAGCCGACAAGAAAATGAATGAACAACAAGAATTACAAAGAAACCACAATTTCAAATAAAAATCTCCTTAAAATGTTCTATTTTTGCGTGAACTATCTGACCCAAGCAGAAGCTTTACTTAATCTTCATGTCACCACAGTGCCTGCATCACACTGATTACAACATCTGCATGTCATCTCACTTTCATGTCCATTAAAAGGTATTCAGAAATGAATAGCTTATACTGTTCATTTCTCATCAGAATAAAAAGCCACTTCAATCAGATGATTACGGTTGATGCCTATGAAGCCTCTCAGTTACAGTACACACGACAAGCCCAAATTTGTGTTTTAAAATTCAGGATTTCCCCTTATTTGTCAGGTGTCTTCAGTCGTTTGGGACTAGAGAAGACTCTATTGATGCTGGTTAGCTGTGAGCGAACCATTTGAATTTCAATTTCTGGAGTTTTCAGTGCACACAGAGCCTACTCTCCTGACTGAACACAAGAGAATGTGGGTTGTTGACAGCTTTTACCAAGCTACTGGAATTTTAACGACGAGTCCCCTTGAGTTTCGTAATGATTTTTCACTCTGACAGGTTGCTCGTATTGTTCAAATACTTGATGAAGTGTAGCCTTACTAGCAAATATCAACATGGTGTCCAACAGCCTAAACACAGAGATGGAGCTACAGTAGGATACTTTGGTTGTAGGATTGGTACTATGTACTGTTCAGATGTACTGGGAGATGTACTGGGAGAAAGACAATGACTGTTTATATTAACATCAGTAATCTAATTATTTGCCAAATTATTAATTTGTCGACTTTAACTGCAGTTTGGCACTTTCACTCAGGAAGATTTCCTGCGTGTCCCTCGTGACAAACAAGATATTAAATGTGAGTAACTGCTGGAGGAGTGCAGATTCAATGGAGTGTTTGATACCGCATGGCGTATGTTAGAAAAAAACCTCCGCATTTCTCGGTAACTTAGACGCCCTCGATAGGGCGTCAGAAAACACTCGGAGAGCAGCATTCTCTCACTTACCTTAATTATCTGTAGAGACAGGAAAATCAACACCAACTGGACCGCGGCTGTTTTTTGAAAAGGAGATGAGCGGCAAATCGGGATATCACCATTTCCAGATGCAGAAAGCTCTTGGGTAAAAATGTTCCTTACAAACGCATTTCTGTCGCATGCGCTGTAATCCACCGTGAGTCCAGTTGCGCTCTCATAGCGGGGAAATGAAAGCAAAACTTTTGTTGCAGCACGTTTAAAAACACAACACTGGCAACCTGTGTCTGCAAACAATTCTTCTTCTTCCACTTGTTTTGGCAAAACAACGTGGCGTCTCTCTGCCGTCTGAACGCTGTAACATGTAAACAATCTTCGAAGCCATCATGCATATTAATAAAGTTGCACCGCATACACAATAGAGCGCCCTGATTGGTTTGAACCAAGTCTATCTCATGAATGAATGCCGCACGTGCAGAGACGTCACGATGCACTCGTCACGATGCACAGACATCCACTTTCCACGCAGGAATATACGCATGGATCTCATCGGCGTGACGCAGCTTCAAAAATTCGTTTCAAACTGGAAGAACGAATGTGCTCGAAATAACGCAAAAACAACTAATATTCACTTTTTAGTGCAATATATGTGTCCTAATAGTGTTTATAGCAGCGTGGGACACATATAAGACTGTCAACATCTCAAAAAATGTGTTTTGGTGTTTCGTGACTCTTTAAGGCCACTTAATATAAAGTGGGACCAAAAAAAAAAAAAAACTAGCAAGTTTAAGTTGTTACCATTCACAGCAATTGATTAAAACATGAAATTGTAAATAAATTCTGCATATAAATACTATTTTATAATTGTTCCCATGTTTCTGTTAGTCCTGTCACATTTGCAATAAATTCAACATAAAATGAGTGCAATACGCCTTTGAGGCTATGACACTTTAAGGCTATGAGGAAGTGACATCATTTCACGAAGGAGAAGCTGACAGTGATCAAGGATCAGCTTTGCGTCACTAAAATACTTTTGAACATAACATTACCGGTCTAAAAGAAATACTTCAACCGTGGTGTCATCTTTCCTCCAGCGTGCAAAAGTAGCACTAATATTCATTCAGGATTTTAAAAAGTTTTGATTCAGCATTTGCTTTTATCGGTCACGCTCTCTCTCGTGTGCAGGTGAACACAGTGTATGTGCAAACAGCAGATCTGCATGAACGGGTGCGCAGATGTACAATCTACAGTACATTTGCTGACAGAAAGTGTGGGCTACTTATCAGAATTATGGGAAAAAATACATTGTATAAAAATACATTTAGATCATTTACTTTAAAGAGCCCTTATTATGGGTTTTTGAAAATGAGCTTGCATGCAGTGTGTAACACAGCTCTAAGTGAAGTGAAATGTCCAGCTAAGGCTTAAATCTGAAAGTGCACAGTGTTTAAAACTATTGATTCATCTATAAAAGAGTCGACTCATAGTTCTTCAAACGAACCGCCGTGCTTTCGAGTCTTTAGCCGTTTCAGCATGACGTGAACACGAAACATAAGCCCCGCCCATTAGTGCGCGTGCAGCCCCGGGAGATTCGAAACCCCCAACCACGCCCACAAACAACAGCGGCGAGCAAAGGTTTGAATTTGATTGTGCAGGTAAAAACCTTTTGGATAGGGTTTGGACTGGAGTCAGCTACATCTGGGCACACAGAGCAGAGCACTGTGCTCGGCTGGATATTGGAAGTGTGCAGATGAACCAGAGATAAGACTGTGAAGAGTCAGTGGTTGAGGTTTATTTCTGCAGAAAAGCCTCAGCATTAAAGCCCAGCCGTGTGCTGTGTTCCCTCTGAGGAGTGCTTCTGAAATCTACATGCTTACAACAGAGGATTCATCGGTGGCCTGATGGTGAATCTGGCCTGTTGTCCAACAAGTGTGAGTAAGTGCGATTAAAACGGTTGCCTCATTGTTTTCTCTAGCTTGTAAATTATGCATTTATCTGTGTTTTGTTACTTGTAACCGCTTGTAGTGCATCTGGTTAACTTGTATTCTCATATCGCGTCTAAAAGCACGTTGTAAATGTGCCGCTTGCCGCTTTGTTTACGGATTAAAATGCGTTTGTGAGCTCGTGTTCCTCTGCTGTTTGTCGTTGCTATGGCTACATCAGCTCTCCTACACACATGCGGCGGTCCTGTTTCATAATGGTTCAGCTTTTGCTGCTGTGTGCATTAATACTGCATGCATGTCACTGTTTTTACTTCTGGCTAATCAGCGCAGTTTAGCATCGCGCTAAGGAGGGGTTTTGGAACAAATGAATCGCTGAACGATTCATATAGGAGTCGCTGGGATAATGAGGTAAAAATAAATGCAGATTATAAGACAATGAAGGTGTGTTTTGACCATACATGCATATTAGCCTGCTGTTGGAGACCCCCAAAACCAAAATATGACCCTTTTTAATGTATAATAGGGGCTCTTTAATCATTACTATTGGAATGTGAAGAGACTTTCAACCAGCACAACAAAACATGTTTCTGAAGACAATCACCTACTGTACTGTACCTTTAAGGGTCGTGTTTTTTTCCAGAATTTCCATTTCAGCACAACCCCAATGAACATCTATTTTATTTTATTTTTTGCCCTTTATTCAGTACTGACAAATAAAGAGAACCAAAGTAAAAGTGTGAACACACCTGTAGCGTTCATGGTGGAAGAATCTTAGATATTAATACTGCAGCGTCACAATCCAAACACTAGCAAAACAAACACAGCCTGTTATGATGACCGTGAGCCTCTGGCCTGAGAAAGATACAAAGAGAGGGAGATTAAGAGAGGAAATCAGTGGTAAATGTCATGTTAGCTCACAGCTGTAAGCGCCGGGCTTAAACTGCTGCTTTAGAATAGCATGAGTCAAAGGGATGAAGAAACTTGCAGTCTTTGTGCTGCTGAGGGAGGTATGTAGCGAGAATGATGACAGATAATGAACCCCAACAACCATGTCCCAGCATCCCTCCAGTGGAGAGAGAGACACGGCTCAAACATGGCTTGCTTTAATAGCCTAATGTTCAGCTCTGCTCCTGCCAGGGAATGAGAGAGAGAGAGGGAGAGAGAGAAAGGGCTATAGAAAGGGCATTCATCAATGCCTCCTTTGTCAGGCAAGCAAGATGGAAATTAATGAAGGTGTTCATGAGGGGGTCTGGTGTTATTGGTGTAACTTCAGGAAACAAAATGGAAAATTAAATTCTCCTCCTCGTTGTTATCGAGTCTCGGTTTTGCCTGGAGTGCCATTTTGTTTCAATCCAAGTCCTGACAAGAGAAATGAGCCTTTTATGCCATCACGGCTCAACAGTCGCGTGCATTCCTGACATGAACAGATAAACCCCCATTAGTCATTAGATCTACTGCGAAATTATCTTCATGTAATGCAAAGCCAGAAGGAGGATCAGCTAATCCTACATTATACACTTTTTTTTCTTTCTGGGCAGTAGGGGAGGGGTTGTGCATTGTGTAAATATTGTTTAACAGGCACTAAGTCATTTGTAATTACTATAATACAGCATTCAGTTTCAGAAGAGCAAGTGTCAGCAGCCATTTGGCGGCTTAACCGACATGCTTTATTTTGGTTACTAGCATCATTATCATCAAAGAGCACAACCTGAAAAATGTCAATAATGTGCTTGAATACAATGCCAAGCGGTTGCTTGGTAGTTATAGGAACTAGACACTAGGGCTGTCCCTGAGAACAACATTTTCCCCTGTGGGCATTTTCCTGGTTGAACTGGCACAGGAATTTGAAGTGACATAAGCCACCCAACAGCAACATCAAGCACAGCATTTAATAAAATCAAAACCTGGAGTATGGCCAATATGTATAGCCTAGTGGTTAAGTGCACTGACACATAGCGCAGCTGCACTCATGGCAGCCCGAGTTTGATTCCCGTATCTAAGTCATTTGCTGATCTATCGCAACTCTTTCTACCCGATCTTTCTAGTCATCTTTCCACTATCATAACAACAAAATCATTAAAAAAAATGTAGGATTGTGGATGCTGTGATCCAAATACATCAATATGCTGTGGGTTTCATGATAACGGAGATTAAATGTAGATATATAATATATGCAATGGAAAGAGTAAAGAAAATAATTCAATAGTGCTATATTTTTAGAATACACATTCAAAGATAAAAAAATAAAACCTTTCACAGTTCCTAGAACAATTAGAGGATGTAACTGCGTTGTGTTTTCGCAGCAAAGGAGGTGCGAACAGTTTTAGTTCTAGGACTTCCAAAAGCCTAAATAAAATTGGATAGGTGATCATGGCAAATAGTGGGTACTTATGCTGATGGTTCTAAGAACAACGAATGATTTCTTCCAGTGCCAAATCCACTTATAACTGAAATCAATCAAATCTATTTCGACCAATAGTTATAGGAACTATTCAAATGTTCATCTAATGCGAAATCCCCTTCTGAGGGAAAAATGACAAGTCAAAAAAATCAGGTCTCTCCTTCAGTGGACTTTTTTTTTACACATTAATTTGTCTGCCAGGCTAATTCAATTAAAAATAATAATAATAAAGAAAATAAAAGGCACCTTTCATTAACAGTGATAACCGAGGGTTTGTTATTGTCTGTACTGTAGAATAATTGATGTTACACATCAGAATGAGCAATGGTAATAGTAATACTAAACACAATTGTGTAGTTTGACAAGATCACGTTGCAGGTCTTTTTAGAAACTGCTGAGAAAAGTGGGTGAAAACATAAGGTTTCATGTAAGTGTTCCAGCTTGTGACCCATGGTTTTCTTGTGCTTGTTTATGGGAGTGAGTTAGGTGCTCTAGGGAATGAGTGGGCCCCTAGTGCAGCGGTCTGGTCTTTCTAAACATTTGTGATGAATTAGATCATTTCCTCCTGCCCTGAGAAACCAGGCTGCACAAATGACTAAATTAAAGATACCAACCCTCCTGCGGACAGCCATGATCTGCAAAGAGACAAGGGTTACAATGAGAAAGTGAAAATAGGATTTCAAAACAGGGATGATCTTGCTTATGTGAGGATATAAGACTTGACAGCTGTTTTCTCAGGGTCAGCAACAGAGCAATCACATGACTTGTCTGTGTGATTTTTCCACCACTGCATGAGCTGATAAATACGAAAAACATACTTGCTTAAAGGGACAGTTTTATGAAATAAAGATTTTGTCATCATTTACTCACCCCGATGTTGTTCCAAACCTGCATGACACAAAACATTTAGAAAAATGTTTACGCCTTGCTTTAAGAACAGAAAAAAATCACATTGATCTAAAATATATCAGTAAATAAATAAAAAAAACTATTCAAACATTCAAGGTTGATGGCAAAAGTTGGCAAAATCAGCCATTTATTGAAATGAAAAAGAACTAAACATGAACAAACGTCTTGATGAAATTTTTAAGTAACAGCTCAAACTTCAATATACCGAACATATATGTCATTGCAACAACAGTGTCACACAGATTTGCTCATGGACAAATTCTCACACAGCCTCGCGACGCAGGAGAAGGGACAAACAGACCAGGAGCTATGGAGGAAAACAGGAGACTCGTCATCACACAATGATTTTCTGACAACTCTGAAAATTATATACATATTCTTACAGCATTTACACCTTTCGAAACAATAGGACCACAAAAATAATCAACCGCCAAACAGGAACTTCATGGACGACAGACAAAGTGAAAACAAACCACATGAAGCTGGATGGTGTCATGACACTGCCAGAACAATATGACCAGTGCAAGGCTGACTGAGAGAAGTTGGGTGGGGGAGATCTCGAGAATAGACTAAAACATGCTTCTGCTGCGCCTATTCACAGAGGTTATATACATAGAGCTCGTATCCATCATAAGAACAAGTCAAAAAAAGAAAGTAACAGATAAGGAGAGGATCAAAAGAGATTTAAACACACTGCAGCTCTGCATTCATACCAATATGGCTTCCTGGCTCAGTGTGCCCAAGTGAAATAAGAAGCACCTGAAAGGTGCTGGCATCAAAACATTTGACAGACAGAGGCAAAACAAAACAAAAGGGGAAATACAAATTGTTCTCTGCATAAAGATTGCGTGGACGCAACCATCTTTACAGAGGCTTCTACATGAGCTGCATTACCTTGAGGCCGCAAAGAGGCTGAGTTTCTAAGGAGTCATGCAGATTCAGAAGACAGAGAACACTGAATGCAAAAGCGACTAAAAAGAGCTGGTAACTCAAAAGGCTTTGCCATGTAATCTTTCAAGATTTCAAAGACAGTGCATGAATTGCAAAAATAAGCAAGTACCAAGTTCAGATTGGGTTAGGGAGGTCTGCTCTCGCTTTCAGACATGGGAGACTTTCTGAGACTCTCGTGCCTGTTTAATGCTGTAGAGCCACTTAATAATCCGGGCGTTCCGTTCAACAGCAGAAATTCCATAGGGAACACGCTCCCCAGCGTCATCTTCTTCATCGGTCAGGTCGTCATTGCTATGCCGTGACTGCTCACAGTCTGAGCTGATCATGCTGGCACTACGGAAGTTGAGCGACACAATGTCCGAGTTCGCCCTGGCGAAGCTTTCCACACCTACGCTCTCCAGCTCCTCGGGATCCAGCCCACAATAGTTGAAGAAGCGCTCCACGTCAGCACCGGCCCGAGCATAGCGGTCGCTCAGGTCTGACTTGGAGCGGTGTAGAGAGGGCCTGCGGGCCACAGAGCTCCCCAACTCCAGCTCTGCAGCAGTGCTAGTCAGTGTCTCTCGTTCAGGAGAGCAGGGAGCATTGTCACAAGCAGCCAAGGCCTTGGCGCTAGGCTTGGGTGGCAGTGGTGGTGCGGAAGAGCTGCTGCTACGTGCCGCTCTCAGTGGCTTTCCATTGCACATTCGCCGAATGTCTGAGGAGCTGTGGGAGGCATGCAGGGCCGAGCGTTCTCCATCAACCTCGCATGACCTCTCCTCCAGCAGTCTGCGACTCAAATTCAAGTTTCCTCCCTGGGGACTGTGTCTGCCTTGTGTAGAAGGTGGTACCTTGAGAGAGTCAGTAAAAGAGCGGCTCCCAGGTTCCGATAACTCGGACGAGCGATGAGGTGCCCAGCTGCGTGCCCCAACTTTGTGTGACGTCCCCTTGGCGGGCCCCTCAGAAGAGGAAGAGCTGTTCAGGATGTTCTTCAGGATCTCCAGGTTGAGATTCTCCCGTTTGGTGGTGGTTGCGCAAGTGTCTGACTTGGCGTTGTTGTTGGAGGCTTTCAAGCCAGATCCCACACCGCCACCCCTCTTGAGGGGAACTGTGCAGACAGGGGGCTTGGCCAGTACCTGTGGCTTGATGGGTTCCTGCTTGGCATTGATGACCTCCTGGCTCTTCACGTACTTGGCCTTGTCAGCTTCGAGCCGTTCCACAGCACTCAAGCGCTTTGGATTTGGCTCAGTCTGGCGACGGAAGTAATCAGGCCCCTTGTTGAGGATGCGGAGTGGGACGGCGGAGGCAAAGGCCCCACCCTGGCCAACGGGCTTGCTATCTGCCTGCAGCGTCTCGGTGGGCATCTCTGCTGGTCTCTCGGCGGCCGCCGTGGTGGATTCCGCAGTGGACTCTCGTCAAGGGGCAGCCTGGAGGCACACACATCAAGCCAGATGACCGGACTATTAATCCTGTCTCCACTGGCTGTCAGCAGTGAGGCCTCATACTCACAGTTCATTAATTAGCCCCCACTTCCTCCACGCAGCCAGGCCCCGCAAGGCGGAAAAAGAGAGCACTCAGCTCCAGTCAGTGTCAGCAGACCCAGTCAGGCCCCGCCAGCTGGGAGGGAGCACCAGAGGATTGTGGGGAAAAGCCTCGTCGCTGCTCCTTTGTTCCTGGCCAAAGCTGAGGATCTGAAACACACAAGGACCAACCCTGTTAAGGGAGTAGGTGACATCACATTCCTAGCAACAACAGGAAGAGCTGTGACTCTGGCATGCTGTTGGCTGAAGATGTACACACTAGAAAACAACCAACACAAACATATGTACATCTCAGTATCAGTGATATTAGTATCATATTGGTTGTGGGCGTATGTGAAACAATCTAGTAATTTTCATGTAGACCAGTGTGCTGTGGTCCCATATGCATAATTGCAATAACATTGCAAACACATCTCTCCTTATATGAAAATCCTTAGTGTATGTGATACATTAAATGTTTTACTGTCGTTCATCTGTTTAATCATCCAAGAAAGCAAAAAGAGATTTTGATAAGTGAACTTTTTATCTACTGCCCAAAGTTATTTCATGTCTTAATCTAATTATATATTCTCATAAAAGTGCAAAAAATAAAAATGTAAAAATCGACGAATCAGCAATTTGTGTCAACGTCTAGGCAGAAGTACAGACGTATGCTCAAGGCTGATGTTGCTGCCAAAACCCTGAAGCTGTTTGCAGGAAGATGAGAGAAAAAAAAAACATTTGAACAGAGAAAGAAACACAAAATGGTGGAAAACTTTCCTGGTCTCATAAATAAAAGTAATTACAGGGGTTTTTGAACAACAGCGTTAGAGGTGGCCACAATAGTTCTGAAAATTGCTATGACAAAGCAGTTTATGGCACAGCAGTCTGTGACAGTCTTCTGATTCAATATAAGGCTTGTAGAGATTAATACAAAAAATATCCATCATCACTGCCATTACTGAGAAAGTAGAGAAGAATCTCTATGTGCATTTTAAGCCTTCACAAAGGTCTTCACAATAGTACATACTCTTTAAAAATGAGGCTGTTGTTTCAACTCAAACTAAAATATGAACAAATGTAACTGGGTTGAATTTCATCAATGAAATATTTAAGCTGACTTTAACCCTGTGGTTGGGTTTGCCTGTATTTTATCCAAATTTCAGTTGAACCAATCCTGCATTGTTTCTGCATTAAACTGAAATGTAGAAAAGTGCTATTTCCACTCATTTTTGTCAAGCAGTTACACTGTAAAAAATAAAAAGTTGAGTTAACTTAAAATTTTAAAGCAACCAGCTGCAAAGAAATTTTGAGTTTATTGAACTTCCGTGGTTGAAATTGAGCCAAATAATTTTTTTAAGTTGACCAAAAAGGCTGGTTTAAGTCAATTATAGTTTTTGTTGAAGTTTAAATAATTTTTTCGGGGTTTTCACCTTTAATGGACAGGACAGTATAGAGTATTGACAGGAAAGCATGGGGAGCAGAGAGAGGGGAAAGATCAGCATAGGACCACGAGGTGGGAATTGAACTCAGGTCGCCGTGAACACCGGAGTGCATGTGTCGACGCACTAACCACTACACCACCGGCGCCGACAAGTCAATTATACATTACGGAATAATTTGGCACAACTTCAAACACTAAAGCTAAATAAACTCAAAATTTCTTTGCAGCCAGTTGCTTTAAATTTTAAATTAAACTTTAAAGTTAACTCAACTTTTTATTTTTTGAAGATACGGAGAAATCAAAATTTAAAGTCTCCTTAACCTAATTTTTTACTTTAATTGAACAAACAGTTCCAAACATGCAGTTGAATCATTTTTATGAGTAAATTCTACTCTGAGCTCAAAAATATGTCTGCCTAACTTACAATTTTAAACTGAGTAAACAATTTGTAAGTTGGATTTTTTACAGAGTAAGATTGTTATCAAGATACAGATGAAGTTCATCATTGTTTTTGTAAATCTCAACCTTTGGCCATTTAAATACAGCAATTACAAATTCACAAGGGACTTTGTTGTTTCGTCAGGATTAGCTTTACAGAAATATCAAATCATTCAATTATAAAAACCCTATTAGAACCTACATCTCACTAGACTTGAAAGCCCTTTTCCTCAATCAAGCATCCCTACAACTACTGTGTTAGATAGTGGCTGTGAAAAGTGTCAAAGGAAGAATTTGAGAAAGTAGAATAAGTTAGCCTTTAAAATGACAAGTTCTGGTGAAGTTAAACTCCTTTCGCTGCTGCACAACTGTCATTTATTACTATAAAAATAGTATGATATGAGTGATATGAGTCTATTGCTGTGTTTACAGTGTCTATAAGTCTATGGAGCAAACACAATTTTTGTAACACTTTAGTTTAAGTACCTGTTAACTAGTGACTTGATGTCCATTATTAAGATACTGACTGTTTATTAGTACTTATTCTCCACAATCTTATTCTACATCATCAATCCTACCTAATACCTAAACCTAACTACTATCTTAATAATTATTAATACGCACCAGTTTATTGTGGCAAAATTCATCCTTAATTTCCATTTTTGTGTGAACTTTACCTTTAAGTAATTTACTCTTCTTTTACAAGAAATTTACTTACAAACCTGTATGCTTTTCTTTCTTCTATTAAACACACAACGAAATATTTTGAAGAAATATGGCAACATATAATCGTTGACATCAAAATTATTTGTTTTTTAAATACTGTGGTTACAGGCTTCAACTTTCTTCAAGATATCTTCTTTTCTGTTCATGAAAAGAAAGAACTCAAGGGTTTGACAACACTAAGGGTGAGTAAATAGTGATCAAACTTTCCTTTTTGTGTGAACTATCCCTTTAATGGTTGATTCACAGCAATAATTGTACCTTTAAAAGAGCGCGTGATTCAATACTTTTATGTTTACTATACATACATACATACATACATAGATTTTGTGCGATTGTGTTTTAAACATTATCATGATTGACCTACAGTATGATAATAATAATGCCCTTTACAAGAGTTGTTCAACATGAAAAGATATGAATCTGTGCTTGCAGTCCCCTTGATATCTAGTTTAACTTTTGAAATAAAATCACTTTTCCTACTGTATGTGTTTGCATTTCTTTTTATAATCAGGCTCCTAAAAAGTCATATTAATATTTTTATTAATCTGCCAATATATCAGTTATTAGCATCCGATTATAAATTATAAAGGCCAAATTTTCCATTTCAGCACATCTCTAGTTTTTAATTAAGCTTAACATGTATTATTCCTGCCTAAAAACAGACACATACAAACATCTTCTGCAATTAAATATAGTTAAACTATAGACTCATAACACTGCAATCAAAACAAACCCCTTTACAGGACATCAGAGGAGCAAAAACAGCAAACTACACTATTTGCTTTGTATTTAACAAGACATAATATGAGAAGACTATGATGAAAGCTGCATTTTAAGTTCTTTAATAACACAATGACAGTTTAAATGTTTGAGGAAAGGGTCGGTGATTATGAGCCTATATGTGGCATATGGAAGAATGGGCCTTTCTCTTCAAACATAATTACAGAACATAGAGGAGTCTAAAACACGGGTCATGCAGAGAGTAATAATTGTAACGATCTCCCCAAACGCCCTCGCAAAGAAAAAAAGGGGGGGGAGGGGGGTATTCGGTGGTCTTTAATCCTCCATGCTGAAACGCTGGAGCCCCTTCCCCCAAAACAGAGTAAGCCCAGCTGCGGGACTGCAGCCAAGAGCCATCGCACATCATTTCATCTCCCTCCAAAGCCCTTCTGAATTATCAGAGCCAAAGACAATCCCTACAGCTTTCTCAACGCACTCGCTCACCCTTATCGGCCATGGAAGAATAACACTTTACCTCATCGCACCGTTCCTGTGAGTCGGCATGCTGAAATGTGCTACGATTTGTAAAACGAATATTAGAACAACTCGCTATGGTGGAGACCTCTGTATGTGATCCGCTGCTTATCAGAAACAAACCAGGCGCAGTAAATAATACTTTCTGGCTTTCTGCCCTTAAAAGACCACAAGGTGCTCTGTGGCTTTTAGTGAAAATACTTTACAATCGATTTGGTTTTTTACCATTAATAAATTAGACAGCATGGATTAATAAAAATGTGCTAATTGCTAATGAGATTAATGTTGAAGGGCTCCTGTTTTACCTCTTTTACAAGATGTAAGATAAGACTTTGGTGTCTCCATAAATTTTCAGCTCAAAATAACCAGATTATTTATTAAATAATATATAATCTGACCGTTTGGGTGTCTGAGGACAATGTAGCTGTTTTTGTAGCCTGTGACTTTAAATTCAAATGAGCTGCTTCTCCCTGCCTACCGCTGCAACATGCGTGTCTGCTTCTCATGTGTTACATCAGATAAACAGTCGTCAGTGATAGAGACAGACTCGGATGAAGCTGAAATAGGGTCATTAGTCAAAAATACCAAGTTTACTTGATGTATTTGTGGTGGAGTCTATTCAAGCCTTTCTGAAATGATGAGTCACACACAAATGCTGTTTGCAATACACAGTGTTGGGGAGGTTACTTTGGAAATGTAATAGGTTACAGATTACAAATGACCCTACTTAAAATGTAATAAGTAGTCTACCTTTTCAATTACTGATTACATCTGATTACTTTTGATTACTTTTAAGTTTCTAATGGGCATTTTCAACTAAATCATTTTCAAGCATATATACAGCAGCACTCTGTTTACTGTTAGAATTTCAAAATCTTTCAGCACTTGAATTAAGACTATATTCATTTAATTTTAAAGTACAGCCACCACAAAACCAGACATTATAACAAATAAAATAGTTTACTGTTGTTACAAAATGTACATTTTAGTTAGTTTGATTTTTGTTGACATTGGTGGTTGATTTTCATGGCATATATATATATATATATATATATATATATATATATACATATACATATATACACACATATTAAGGTAACTAACTGTTAACCAGGTTAACATACACTTTACTGTAGTAAAAATGGCATATATATATGCCACGAAAATCAACCACCAATGTCAACAAAAATCAAACTAACTAAAATCTTTTATTTTTATTCTACCTGTAAATGTTATTCAAATAAAGATGAAAAGGGTAAGTGACTTCTTTTTCTGTTGTGAACACTCTTAAAATAAACTGATTAGTTGTATGCTGAGGGCAACTACATTTATAATTGTGATTATTTAATGAAATTAAGGGGCAAAATTAGCCTAGTTTACATCTCTTTTTGATGTCGTTACAAATTGTGGCTACACTATAAACACATGGTCATGATTTTAATGGTACAAACTGTAAAACAAAAATTAAATACTACAGTAAAAATGTAACCTGTGTTAAACTGGTTAACAGTTAGTTACCTTAATATGTGTGGTGAAAAATAAAAAAACATAAATGTGCTTTCCCAGAACTCCCTGTACTACACTTAAATGTTTAAATTTTTCTTCCATTATATTGTTTTTTGTTTGTATTTTTTCTGATCAGTTATATAGTATTATGTTACATATAACGTTAATAAATAACATTTATTGCATTACTTTAGTGTTATGCGTGTTACCATGATGGTGTTGATTGATAGCTGTGTGGTTGATAGCTGTATCCTACACTATTGATATGTTTCTCTGCTTGTACTGTAGATAAGCTGTTGAACATTGGTTCATCATCAGTCTCATCCCCACATGCTTTGATTGGTTGTGTTTTTGTCTGTGTAACAAAAGTAGAGTGTGCAGATCTTAGTACTTCAAAACACTGCTGAATTAACACTATAAATGAATGAAATATGGTAGTTTACTATAAAATGAAGCTTCTACTGTATTTCACCTGTAAAGTTCTGGCAACCACTGCTGTTGTTTTTTACTGCAAATTTATTTGACATGTTTTTACAGTGTAATACACCAATTATAATAATACTTATAATAATAACTAATTAAAATATTTACTGTCTCAAGTTTCTTTCTTTTCTCTCTCTCTCTAAAATGCAAATTTGACCGATGGTATCTATTAGTTTCAAGAACACTCTCCTCAATATCATCTGTTTCTAGTTACTAAAATATGAATTATGGTTAACAATTTTGGCTGAAGTCAACAAAAAGCTTTTGACATATTAAATAATCGCAAATCCATAGCAAATCTAAATAATTATAATAAAAAACACCAACACAAACAATATAGGAAAAAACATCAATGCTAGACAGAAACCTCTTAGGAGAAGGTCAGGAAAAGCATGCACACATCTGTGTGTACGAGAGTGTTTCCCATGTTAGGAAAGTGCTCTCAGCTGTACTGGTGTGAAACTGTATGACCACGTAAGCCACATTCCAGAGCTCCTCAGGCCATAAACTCACAGAAAACATGCCAGATCAGCTGAGCAACCCTGCCATTAAATCCATCTCCTTGTCTGAGATTCCAATTTTTTTTTCTTTTAACTCCAAACACATGATGATCACACAAGCAGCTCTTACTCTGCCAGTTTAAAGCAGAAACTGACTGACTTTGAGGCCACATGACTACTTCAGATAACAATATAAACCGCTCTGCCTGCAGATGCACATCATTTTTCTTCTAGAGGCACAAGAGTCTGTTGCGCTTATCAAATCTCAGATTATATTAAGCATCAATGTCCCAGTGGGTGTATTGGGTTACAACGCCATGTACAAAACAAAGAAAGTCTGGATTTCATCTAATACCCTTTATCACATTTGCCTAAAGGCTTGTTCTCATTTTTTTCAGGATGAGTAGAGCTAGAGTATTCTCATTGCAACACAGCTTTTTTGCAGCATAATATCTCACAATATATCAGTTCAGAGCTGCATTACATTTACATTTATTCATTTAGCAGTTGCTTTAACCCAAAGCAACTTACAAGGGAGGGTAAAAGAAGCACTTCAAAACATCAGAGAGCAGTAATATAAAAACTCTATGTTCAGTCTACGTTATTTAGATTTTCTTTACACAATGTTTACTAGAAATATAAATCACTAACAAGAAAGTGTTTGGTGCATCCAGAGAGGAAACAAAAGTCAAAATTGTAAGAAGGCCTATAAACTGAGGTGGGGGGAGAGGGGATCATAGTTGATCATTTGGCATCAACAGTGGCTAATATGAAAGGCAAAGGCCTCTAGATTACGCTTATTTTAACAAAATAAAATGATCATGCTTTGATTTTTATTTATTTAATTAGGACAGTAAGGTCTGACTTCGCTTAGACAAAAGTCTTGCCACTTAACAGAAATAATGTACAGTATAGAACAGTGTTTCTCAACTGGTGTGTCGCGACCCAAAAGTGGGTCGCAGGAACATTTTCAGAGGGTCGCGGAGTGTGTGGTCAAAAAATAAGTCGTGATAAGACGCTGAAAAAGAAATTCAGTGAAGTGTGATCAAACCCATCCCATTCAGAACTACGTATCTGTGTGAAAGTGGCTTAACTTCCTTGGTGCAGCTTGACTCCAAGCAAAGGAACAGGTTGTACATAGAGCACGATCTTCGGGTAGCACTCCTGACTTTGAAACTCTTATCACATCAGTAAAGCACATCCTCAGTTATCTCATTATCTTACCAAAATACTGTTAAGTGAAACAGATGTTTATATTTGCTGTCATATTTGATGTAAAAATGGTTATGAATATTTTAATCATTTTACAATTTGCTGGTTTGTTCTGTTCAACAGGATCAGTGTTAATGTTTTATTAACACTTCAGTTTTGTTTATGGTAACAACCTTTCCTTACCCTAACCACTGTTTACAGTGTTTGTCGTTTTTACTTTGTAATATTTCTATAATTTGATACATTTTGTTAAATGTCAGCAATAAAATATTGTTTATTTGTAAGTCTTGCTGATTTTCTCATGATTTTTCTTTCACTACTTGTGTATGTTAACAAATAAATACAATTTAATTATAATTCCTAAAATTATATTACAGTTCCTAAAAATTTGGGTCACGGCTTGATGACCATGTAAAAATGTGGGTCCCGTGGCCAAACCAGTTGAGAACCACTGGTATAGAATATAAAGTCATGGTGCAGTTGAAAAAGAATTAATATTGTGTATGACTCCCATGAGCTTGGAGGACTGCATCCATACATCTCTGCAATGACTCAAATAACTTATCAATAAAGTCATCTGGAATGGCGAAGAAAGCGTTCTTGCAGGACTCCCAGAGTTCATCAAGATTCTTTGGATTCATCTTCAATGCCTCCTCGTTCATCTTACCCTAGACATGCTCAATAATGTTCATGTCTTGTGACTGGGCTGGCCAATCCTGGAGAAATTAGACCTTCTTTGCTTTCAGGTACTTTGATGTGAAGGCTGAAGTATGAGAGGGAGCGCTATCCTGTTTTTTGAATTTGCCCTCTCTTCTGTGGTTTGTAAGGTAACTGGCAGCACAAATGTCTTGATACCTCAGGCTGTTGATGTAGTCATCCACTCTGCAGATCTCTCATACGCCCCCATACTGAATGTCACCCCAAACCATGCTTTTTCCATGCTTCCAAGCTTGACTGAATTCTGAGAAACTTGGGTCCATGCGGGTTCTAATAGGTCTTCTGCAGTATTTGTGATGATTGGGGTGCAGTTCAACAGATGATTCATCAGAAAAGTCTACCAAATTATCAACCAGAATTCAAGTTATTATTTGTTGCTCGTACAACTGGGATCAATGACAAGACTTTTGTCAGGTTGTGTAAATTTACAAATGTGATAAGTAAGAACTAAATTAAGTCTAAACTCACATTTGCAATTCTAAGAAAAGTCCAAATTTGGAACTAACTTAGAACTGAACTACAGGATTGCACGAAAGACAATGAACTTAAAATTTGCAAATGCTATTCTGACAAAACATTGTAACATTAAGACCAAATGAACTAAGGCCAATATTGCAAAGACGACAATATACTTACATTTCAAATACAATTCTGAGTAAAAATGTTACAATTATAAGATATAGTCTTCAATTGGAGCTAAATAAATGCAGAATTGCATTTTAACCTATTGCAATTGACACTTTCTTCAAAATGCAAGAATTGTTCCATAAAAAGGCTTTTTTATTATGGCAGGCTTTTATTATAATAGTGTATCAGAAACAGTTTCCTACATAACAGTATACTATGAAGAGAAGATGCATCTTAAACTTCAACAGAACCAAAACTTCTGGACTGGACTTACAATAGTTTCATTAGATTACACCATAGCTATGCCGTGATGGCACAGAGCTAAAATGAACAAGCTGTTATACTGAGAGTGTCAGTGTGTTGATAAACTGCTATATAAGCAACAGATTCTGCTGTGCATCTGTCATGCGCTCACACCCGCAGCAGTGGCTCTGTGACATTAGAGCTGGTGTTGTGCTGCGTTCAGTGGGCTGGACTAGTGATTTGCAGAGCCAGCAGAGGAGCTCAATCCCTCAAGGGAGAGCAGCTGATTGGCTCTTCTCTCCTGTCACTCATCCAGAAGGAGCAGATGTGCCCGAGCCATTGTTACATAATATCACATACAGTAGCTACAAGGCTAGTTTGAACACAAAGCTCTGTCTGTTCTGCAGTTTTGCAAAACCTACAAAAATTATGTGTCACTATTTTGGGTTTTTTTCAGTGAGGATATTTTTAAAAATATTTTGCTGAGTGTGTTTTTGTGCTGGTGCTACGGATAGTTTAGGTCTGTCAAGAATAAATGTTTAAAACTATAACACATGCCAACAGATTGTGTTTTGTCTTTCTAATTCATTAAAACAAAGGGCTCTATCATACACCCGGCACAATACGGTGCCAGGCACAGCACAAGACATTTTTTGCTATTTTCAGAACGGCGCAGGCGTCATTTTTATGTTTTATGTCACGTTGTTTAAAATAGCAAATATATTTGCACCTCTTTGTGGACTCATGGGTGTGCTGGTCTAAAAAGGAGGCGTGTTAAGGTGTATTGTTGGCATGTTACTATTTGAGGCAACTGAAATAGACCTAAAAATATCGAATAGATTTTTTATTATTTAAAGAGCATGTTAGTATGCACCTGTGAAGGTCTAAAACACGCATAAACATTGCTTAATTCACAAACAGGGATGAGCAATATACAAATACCTTTAAATATGAAAAATAAATTAAAGGACTATAATGTTAAAATATTATAATCATTTGTATACACAAATTTAAAAACGGCTATCCTCCCATGCCTTCTTCACCTCAGGGGGACTTTAGTGGAAACCAGCGTTGCTGTAGTCAGTTTATTCATGGCAATTTGCATTTTAGTAATAGTAGTATTATTTATTTTATGCATATTTATATTTGTTTTAATAATTTTTTGTTAAGGGCGCCACGGTGGCGTAGTGAATAGCATGTTCGCCTCACAGCAAGAAGGTCGCTGGTTCGAGCCTCGGCTCGTCAGTTGGCATTTCTGTGTGGAGTTTGCATGTTTTCCTCGTGGTTGCGTGGGTTTCCTCCGGCTGCCCCGGTTTCCCCCACAAGTCCAATGACATGTGGTATAGGTGAATTGGGTAAGCTAAATTGTCCGTAGTGTTTGAGTGTGAATGAGTGTGTATGGATGTTTCCCAGAGATGGGTTGCAGCTGGAAGGGCATCCGCTGCGTAAGAAAACAAATGCTGGATAAGTTGGAGGTTCATTCCGCTGTGGCGACCCCAGATTAATAAAGGGACTAAGCCGAAAAGAAAATGAATGAATGAATGAATGAATGAATGATTTTTTTGTTTAGATTTGTCCACCTGTCAGGTTTTTGAAGACATATGCATAATGAAAAGAGGCATAGGAATATGAAGTGTGTTTGGATATAACTCATTTTTATTGTTCATTTATGCATTTGCTGGAAATTAGAACTGAACTTAGAAATAGTTTTGAAACAAATCTTTGCGCTTGACAAACAAAATTACGAAATTAGATATGTAGGCTATGTAATAATGTCTTCAGAGGAGTGCGTACAACACCGTGTCCTTAATCCAGGGTAAAAAGTAAGAGGTCGGCTTGTTCTGTGGATAGTCTTTATACTGTTTTTAACAGTTTTCTCGCTAGAGAAGAGTTCAGTTTTTTCACTTTCAAAGTCTGCCATGTAAATAACAAATGCACCATGGCGCAACGCAACTGATTCTTAAAGGGATTAGGAGCTGAGACTCTGATTGGTTTAATGCACGTTATGCCCAAAACACAACCATAACTCATTAAGAGAATAAGCAGAACCCTGTTAGCCTATGCGCTGTTATTTTTCCTTCTTTAAAATAGCAAAAAATGGATTCAGACATGCCCTTAGTGCTTTTGCATCACTTTAGACATCACGCTTAGATTGTTAAAATAGAGCCCGAAGACTGCAGACTTGGTTTGAATAAGACATTATTATTATTATTATTATTATTATTATTATTATTATTATTATTATTATTATTATTATTGTTATATCTTAAATGCTTCTTCCTCAATACTAACTTGTTTTTTTACAGTTATAAAATCACATTTGCAATTGCATTGATGTGCTAATATTAAGTATAAAAGCACTGCTGTTTGTGTTATTTTACTTTATAATTTAATCATATTTTATAAATAAGCTTTTTCAAAGTGTTTTTGTTTGCTTTATTCTGTAGTGAATGCTTTTGTGTGTTTTTTTTACATGACTTGCACAATAATGTCAGTTTAAACGACATAAAAACAACAATTCTTCAATTATTGGAGACGATAAATATCAGGCATATTTTTATTAAGGAAATCTACAAACTTTTACTGTATAGCCAAGGTGTAAAGTCCTTTTCCACCAAAACTAAAATCAGGTGCAAATATTCAGTCCTATATAAACATTTTCATTTGAACTTACGTCTGTTAAGCCCAACACAAAAGTTTCTACTTTCAATGTTGATTAGGCCTAAAGACTCTACTACCCCTGTTAAAATATAAAAGAAAAATAATAGTAAATGTAAAAGCCGGCGTGACTTTAAAGAGCTACAAAAAAATCCCAAAACTAAAGGACTGAGATGGCAGAAATGTCAATATTTGGAAAACCTCATGTACCACAAATCAGTGTCTGGCAACACAGCCTATTTACCATCACCATCTGACATTTCCTCTGCCAAAACATCCAGACAGAAGACATATTTGTCTTCGACGCTTTAATTTTATTTGTGATACTAGCTCTAGAAGTCCCAGAGCCTTTTCAAGGATATTTGTAATCTCAATGCCGCTGCTGTAAATCAAAGGTGCTCTGTGATAGAGGACAGGCTCTGAAAATAAAGCCTAAGGTAAATAGCGAACCTATTAAAAGGCATCATTCTGACATCCAGACCAAACACAGGACGTGCTGTGCCTTTTGTCGAGGGCTACCTGGAAGGCACAGGTATCATCAGTTCATCTTTTCTGAAGAGGTCTAAGTACACAATTACAACTGCACACAACCAGATTTGACCTTCTATGTGCTCATGCAAGACAGCAGGTGAGCTTTTCAAAGCACAAGCATGTTTGACTGTATTTTATAGAGAGCAACTATAGCTTTTAGCACATTTAAATGTGCTCCATTCCCTATAGGATACCCTCTAGAAATGACCTTTAAAACACTTTCAAAGGCCATGCTAACAGAGAAGCTTTTGACACTTGGTGAGTGCTAATTTTGGACCCTGGACCAGGTTTTTTTTTTTATTATTGGAAATACCAGACTAATCTCACAAGGAAACACAACCACTTTACATATTGTCAGAAAAGTGGCTAATTAATATGAATTCATATGATTTCATTTATATAAAAACCCTCAAACTCCACCGCAAAATCCAACTGAGATCATACAAATTAGGGCTGCACGATATTGTAAAAACATCCGATATTGTTTAGTATTTCGATAACAATACACTCTTAAAAAAAAAGGTTCTTCAGTGGTTCTTCAGTAGTTCTTTACGGTATTTGAGGTGCTATTTAGCACTTTTACTGTGTAAAGAACCTTTAAAGCACCGTAAAGGTTCTTCAGTGGTTCTTCAGTGGTTCTTTAAGGTGGTTAAGGTGCTATATAGCACTTTTACTGTGTAAAGAACCTTTAAAGCACCATAAAGGTTCTTCAGTGGTTCTTCAGTGGTTCTTTAAGGTGGTTAAGGTGCTATATAGCACTTTTACTGTGTAAAGAACCTTTAAAGCACCATAAAGGTTTTTCAGTGGTTCTTTGGGGGGTTTAAAATGCTATATAGCACCACTACTACTGGTAAGCACTTGTTCTTATAGCTAATTCTCATAACTCTTATGCCGGTTTTATTTGCGGAAAGGGTAAAGTAACATTATGAGCACCTTAAAATGTAGGTGCTATATAGCACCATTTCACAATAGTACTATATAGCACCTATTTTTTTAAGGTGCTGTATAGCACCAAAAAAGGTTCCCCCCTCATTACGAGCAAAGAACCAGTTTTGGTGCTATTTAGCACCTTTTTTTCTTTAGAGCGTATTTCTTACGATATAACATTTCCTTAGAAAACGATGCTATTTTTATTAGCTATATATTTAAATCATTTATTTATTTAATTATATTAAAATAAAAAATATTTTTCAGACCTGGTTAATTCCAATTCAGACTAAAATATTGTGTCGAGCTGCAAACATTTATTCTTTGAAACACTATGAACATATGAAAAACATTTTCCTCTTGTCTTGACTCCTGCCGTTAGTATTTATTTTCAGCACTGGGTTCACCTTTGGGCCAAAAGCAAAACAGAAACTACTGGAGATTAAGATAGTAAGGCTCTGTTCGAATTTAGATAAACAAGCAATGCATAAAATAAATGTAATTTATCACACGTTGCATATACTATTATCGCAATGACGATAATTTTGCGATATATTGTGCAGCCCTAATAAGAACACGAATTAGCCGCTAAATCAAAAAGTTGATGTGGGATCGCACTGAAATACAGTAAATAGCAAATTCAGTTATTAAAACTCTTACGTGTTGTTGAATGGCTGTCTTGTTGCCAGAACAGCAGCCAATGTAACATATCTCACATTTATTATTTCTGTCTGACTTGAAGAGGTTCCTCCCCAGCACCACCTGTCTAGTTCTGCCATGTAGTTCAATTTGTTATGCAGCTGATGGTGCACAATATATTGGTGGCCATTTTGGTAATGCCTGACAAATGCTTACTTATAATTTTACTGGCCTGAACATAATGGAAAAAGATGGCTAATAAAATGGTTTGGAACATTTTCTCTCTGTATTAATTCAGGTTTATAAGCATAATGAGCTTGTATACTTACTCAACAGTCACAACACCAGCAGTGGGTAGCAGAACAAGCCACCTAAATTACACTTCCAAACACATCTATAGCGATAATTAATAAAAAATTTTGTTCACACACTTTTCTGAGAGACGTCACAACTAAAAGACACTAATATTGTGAAACATCATTACAATATCAAAAGATTTTTTCCACAAAATGCAATTTATTCCACATGACAAAGCTGAATTTTCAGCAATCATTACTCCAGAAAAAAAAATTTGGGAAAAAAAAGATTTCTTATTATCAATGACGAAAAAATTTCCCAGTGCTGGGTTGTGACTGAAAGGGCATCTGCTGCATAAAACATATGCTAGAGTAATGGGTGGTTTGTTCCGTTGTGACGACCCCTGAAATCAGGGACTAAGCCGAAGGATATTGAATGAGTGAGTGAGTAATGCTTTAAACTCTTGTGTTGCTTAATATTTCTGTAAAAAAATATTTAAAACTACTGCAGGATTTAGGTGAATATTAATTTAAAAACTGTATTTAAAACATTACATTTTAAACATCTTTAATATAATATAAACATCTAAAAATGTACCATTTCTGAGACCAAATCTTTATGTTTTATTAAGCATACAAAAGCAGGGGTCTAAAAACAAGTGTAAATGAGGATATGACTACATATGGTGCAGTCCTCAAAACCTAACCGATAAAAACAATGCTAATCTAGTTGCTGTAAACGGATGCAAGGAAAGAACCAGACAAAGGTTCTTCGAGTGCGAAGTCATGACCCAGATTATCCTAAAGCTCATGGGACAAATCTCATCACTTATGACCTTCCTCTTGCCTCATCATCACCTCAAAGCTTGGGGGCTCTGTTCGATCATACACTTGTGAATAAAGGAGCATTTACAGTATTTGCAATTTCATTGTACTGTACTCTAACTTTCAGGAGCCCACAGTAGAGTCATCCTTTAAAAAGTGCCCTCAACAAAGACTCAAAGCTCTCATGCTCTTAATTCTTTATCTGACCCGGATGCGGGCGGAATAATCCCGTTAGTGCTACTCAAGGAGCAGCAAGAGGACAGCAGTGACGAAGAACTGAGGATGGCCAATGTTAGCTGCTGATGCTGACACTGTCAAATGGATCACTATTGTTGTTGTGATATTGTGTTACAGTGTAAAGGTTAAAATTAGGGATGTCAATTTAATTATCAGTAAGTAAAAAAAAAAGTGATTTCAAATTTCAACTTGGCGCACCAAATCACCAGGTAACTGAGAGCGTTCAGAACATAATCAGTGAGAATTTATTCACAGAGCACATGCTTTTGAATGAAGAAATAATGAAACTGATTTCAACATGCGCACAAATTTTAATCACATCCTAATCTGTATGGTTTAATATGGAGTTGCCACATCCTTTAAGTTTACCTTATTTTGTAGACCAATTTCCACTTTAATGAAAAATATATTACAAACATCATTAAACATAACCATTTCGAAGAAAAGAGGGTGTTTTACCATACATTTTAGTGCGCCGGCATCTTGGAATGCTGCAGCGAGTGACGTCACGGGGTTGGTTCCGTTAAATAGACAGGTAAATAGATACAGTGCGCAAAAAAATGACAAAATGATGGAGACCACAAAGTCAAATACCACAAGGCATATAAAAAAACAAAAGGGGGGGCACTACTGTATTGCTCCTGGATGTAAAAATGATTTTTACAGTGTCAAAGCTAAGGGTAATTCATTTTCATAAACTGCCGCTAAAACGCAGAACAACACTGCTTCACTGGCTAGCGGCGACAAAAAGGAAAAATCCTCCAATGGGCCCTGAGGCACGAGTATGCAGTGACCATTTTTTAGAGGACGATTACACTGAGAAGAAGATCTTTGAGTCAGAAAAATTAGTAAGTCGTCGCACCAACAGACTGAGACCTGAAGCTGCTCCCTCTGTTTTTAATTTCTCAGGCTATAACGCAAGCTCACCGGACCTCCCAACTTACTCTGTCAAAAGTGACACATCAGTCCGTCGAACGGAAAGAGCTCTAAAACGTGCCAGCCAGGTTATGAAGAGACCAGTATGTCCATAAAACCGTCATGTATTCAACAATTGTACAAGTACTTTAGTACAAGTAGCATTAGCTTCAGAAGGCTCTACTTATGAGCGACAACTTCCATAATTGATTTCCGTCTTAAAAAATATAATAGAAAGAGGGAGAACCCAAACAAGCAGACCTCTTTTAGGTCGAGCACTGGACCAAGTTGAAACACTTTAAGGTGTGTCAAAGAGCCAAGGGGCAGCGCTGGCCTCCTGTAACCAATCACTAGAAAGGGGCTAGAATTATATGTGAGGTGAAATAAAGGGCAATAAAGACAGGTTATTGTCTATAAGGAATGTAATGTACTTTTTAACCACAAATGCTGGTGTTGCTCTAGATATGGGGTACACGTCCACGACTTCCTGCATTGCAATCATATAAACGACGATTGCTATATATATATATATATATATATATATATATATATATATATATATATATAATTAAATAACTATATAATTTGGCATAACGTTTGGAAATACTTCAGCGTATGGAGTCCGGATTTGTAAACGGAGCCATGGTAAGACATATTTTGCCATTTCCGTCAGGTTTGATACGCTGATACGTTGCTATGATTGATACGCTTGGACTGCAGGATGATACGGCTTTGGCAGTAAAACTAAAAACTAAGGTCAAAGACATCAGTCTAAATTTAGACCGAAAAAAAAAAAAAACAAGCTTGACATGACACTTCAAGAAGAAAAAAGCAACAGTCAAAGACATCAGTCAGGATTTGTATTGCAAAAAAGCAAACAAAACAAAAATGTTTATTTGTATTTATATTTATCTGTTGTTGTTGTTGTTGTTATTGTTGTTGTTTTTGGTATTGGTTTTGATGATGATTTTATGTAAATTTGTTATTTTAATTGTTAGACCCCAGGAAGAATAGAAGCCACTATGTTGGTAGTGGTTATGGGAATCTAAATAAACAATTAACAATATGGACACAAAGCAAAAACAAAACAAAATAAAACATGAAGCAATGACCAAAACCATTGAACTTTATTTTGAATAGAAATTAAACCAAAAATAAATAAATGAATAAACTAAATATAAAGCTATAGCAAACGCTTTGAGTCTTCAGTTTGCGAGCGGAGATAGTATTGGAGTTTTTTTGTAATCCAAATACACCTTCGATATTAAATCTGTCTATAATAAAAATCATCATCTTGGGTTTAGTCAAACAAATAAACACACCACAGATGACTGGACTTGAGCATGCTATTTCTCATTTCCTTTTTCATCAGTTGTGTTACCTAACAAACAAAAAAAGGCACCTCAAACATCATACAAATACATTTTCTCATCTTGTTAGAGAGTCTGGAACACCTTGACTCTACCCAGATGACTGTACTGAGATCTGCACTTCTGAAGGGTTGCGACTGATCAAAGGGAAAGTGTCGGCTGCTACGACCCACAAGCTTAAGAGGAAATGACATGGGGAAAACTCGTCCCGCACTAAAAGCTGCTCCCTCAGGTAACTCTTGTTTTTCTGTGAAGGTACATCTGCTAACGTACACATCAACTAACGCAGCACACTAAAAGGACTTGGGAATGCAAACAGCCTGTCTGCCTTCAGCACTGCGGATGTCCTAATGAAATGTTTGTTGGTATATTGATGGTAGATTGGATAGTGTTGTTCTTTACATCTGGTTCTGGATGGAAAAGCATTTAGTTACCGACCTGTGTGTGTGGTTCAGGTTTTGACAGGCTCTGAGCTGCTGTCCGAGCTGCCTTTGTCCTCCAGCTGCTGCAGGTTATCAGTAGGGGCGACACCTGTATGAGAAAAAACAGAAAAACTGTCAGTGCATTTTAAATTATTTATCTGTAAATGCAAAGGCACCCAAAAAAATTTGAATTTCATCCAAATAATTGTTGGAAACAAATGCAACTTTTTTTAGTTTAGGTGTAAATGTTACAAAAACAAAGTGTTTCTGACTGTACTAATTTGCACTCCTAAAAGGTTGGGATTGATCAAAAGGTATAGGATTTAGGTGTTTTAGTTTTTCTAATGAGTAAAAGTTTTATTTATTAATTTAATTTTTATTATTTTTGGGAAAAAAAATTAAGTGAAGATTATTTATAAACAAATTTCAAGAGGATCACGTGCTTATGATTGTTCTCAGCTGTTCCAGCGTCAGCTCATTATCGATTATCCAATCAGATGATTCCTAACTCTCTATAAATAACCAAAGTTTCCTCATCTCATCATCTTCGTCTTCTCCCCCTACCCACCCCTACTTTCCCCCTTTTTCATATGGGCGACGCGGCGGCCCAGTGATTAGGACTGTTGCCTCACAGCAAGAATGCCTTTGGTTTAAGTCCCTACTATACCAGCTGACATTTCTGTGCGGATTTTCGCTTGTTCTCCCCGTGCTCGCGTGGGTTTTCCCCGGGTTCTCCCGTTTCCTTTCACAGTCCAAATAACAAGTACCATAAGTAAATTGCACACACAGTCAAGCTCATAGCGAGTACACGTCACCTTAGTTCCGTCACTAGCTGGAAATAAGCCGAGGGGTCAAACTCTCCTCTCGCCCTGCAAACGGGAGGGAGCCCAGGGCTCGAGGATCTCATAAGCTCAGGGCTCTCTCCCGGGACAGCATGCCAAACAAGCTTTATTATCAATCATCAGCTAAGCGTGAACTCTTGAAATACAGATTTTTAGAACAATTAGCAAATTCAAGATAATGATTTAGATTTTTTTTACAAACTTGAGCAAATATTAAGTAACTCAAACTTGTATATATGTATACATAAATAATATATATGATCATATAAAAAGAGAAAAATGCTTAAGAAATAAAATGTCTTAAAAGCAGCTGGGAGGACATTTGCTGCGTAAAACATGTGCTAGATAAGTTGGCGGTTTATTTCCCAGTGGCGACTCATAATGAATAAAGGCACTAAGCTGAAAAGAAAATGAATAAAATAATGAATATTATTATATATTAAGATTAACTAGTTGCTCGTTTTTTTAAATAACTTAAGCTTAATATGCTATCAAAATTTTTACTAAATAAAAAGTTAGGAAAACTCATAAACCACATAAACCATTTTAGCCTAAAGTTACCAAAAACATGATGTTAAAGGTCCCCTGAAACAAAATAAAGTTTGGAGATGTTAGTATCAGTATTGTTAGTTTTCCATAAGACATTTATATGCTCACATGCTCCAAAACGGTGTCAAAATTCGCATTTAGAAGATATAAAACTGATATAAGCATGTAAAGCTTACAATTCCACATGGATGAACGGTTTTATTCACGTCACCTCATACTTCACTTTCTCATCAAATCTCACCAGTGGTGTAAAGTAACTAATTACAAATACTCAAACTACTGTAATTGAGTAGTTTTTCTCAGGAATTGTAATTTACTGAGTAGTTTTAAAAATGTGTACTTTTACTCTCACTTGAGTACATTTTTAGTGGTGTATGGGTACTTTTACTCCACTACTTTCCTTCAACCTGCAGTCACTACTTTAGTTCTTTCTTGTCTATGGTCATTGTCAAAAGTAGAAAGATCAGTCCTGTGAATCCTGTCCAATTAAATCACTCATAGAAAGTAAATCACATCATACTGAACAACCTCAAGACATCGGCGCTTTATAAATGCAGCAAACCTTTTGGAAAATTTAAAAATGTCCAAGAAGATGTCCAAAATCTTTACACGCAATGATCCAGAGACTTTTTATAGACTGCATGTCACTGAAAATGATGGATGTCGACTGTATGATGACTGAAATCACCAAACAGCCATAAATAATAGCTAAATGGAATGAATGAAGAATGGAAGGAAGAGCCAAATAAAAGGTAAGACCGAGCAAGGAATGGAAGAAAGGATCAAAGAACCAAATAAATGAAGGAAGGATTCAAGGAAGGACTGAACAAAGTAAAAAAGGAAAGAAGGAACGAACGAAGGAAGGACGAATGAATAAACGAATGAATGAACAAAGGACCTAATGAAGGAAGGAACAAAAATATGGGAGAAAGAATGGGTGAACAAATGAAGGGAGGAAAGAAGGAAAGACCAAACGAATGAAGGAAGAATTCAAGGAAGGACTGAACAAACTAAGGAAGGAAGGAACTAACAAACGAATGAATGAACAAAGACCTAATGTAGGAAGGAACAAAAATATGAATGAACGAATGAGTGAACAAAGGAAGGAGGGAACAAACGAATGAAGGAAGAAGAGAACAAACAAATAATTGAAGGAAGGTTGGAAGGAACAAACGAAAATAGAAAGATGCCTAAATACACTACATGTTGTTTGTGCAGGGATGTGTAAACGTAACATTCTGTAAACGCATCAACTTTTCTACAGTGTAATACTCACTACTCACTACTCTTGAGTACTTTTAAAAGGTCTACTTTTTACTCATACTTTGAGTAATATTTACTACAGATACTTTTACTCTACTTCCACTACATTTTTGGGCAAGTAATTGTACTTTTACTTGAGTATGATTCTTCAGTACTCTTTCCACCACTGAATCTCACCAACCAAATGCTCTGGCATTTAGTATTTAGTATCTGACATGGCCCGCCCCCCTTCAAGATGCTTCACATTTGCAATTCATTTGACATACTTGAGCTCTCACTAGCAGAGCTGAGATAAAAACAAAACGTTATTGGCTGTTTTTTTTTTGTTTGTTTGTTTTTTTTAAGGGAGGGGCTACATTATATCCCACCCTCTCTCTTTTTTTGGGGGGGTTGAGATTAAGTCAAACATTGAAAAAAAAACACACATTTGAAAGCACTTCACAGACCTTTAATAATAAAAATGTCAGAAGAGAACTAACACCTTATTATTTTAACCTCTTCCATGGAAAGTTAATGATACTGCATTCATTTTCAGAGATAAACAAATGAGTGTTTGTAGGGGTTTAAAAGCATTCTAAAGCTATTCATGTTGAGCAGCACAGTCTAGATGTCTAATCAGGAGATGGCTGAAATACGCTGGACTGCGACTGTGTGGACACTTGCAGCGATCTGGATAAATACAGAGAGTGAATGATGAGTGTTTGTGTGTTCTTTCAGTGTTAATGAATCATCACAGCACTACAGAAAGCAGCAGATGTTGGAGCTTCGCATCCTCTCGGCGCCACACTTTGTCATTTTATGGGGATCTTCCTTTGGACATCCAAGTAATGAGAAAAGAGAAACTCGCAGCTCAGGGCTCAGCGCATTAATGAAGCAGTAACCACTTCAGGCCTTCACAATCAAGAGTTACAGCCAGGACAAAGTGTTTTCAAAGTGTTTGTGCTTTAGCATAGCAAGCTAACAGGCATAGTTGTGATTTAAACAAAATGCCATTGGCTACTTTTTGAAATTACATCATAGTCGCATAAAGATAGTTTTGATTGGCCCAAAAAAAGGAGTAATTTTTATAAAATGATTATTTTGTAGAATGTTGTGAAACTGGTAACCATCGATTTTGTTTATCCTACAATTTCTAACATTCTTCAAAATATCTTCTTTTGTATAAACAGTAATAGAAAGATATAAGCTATGTTTCTATTCAAAGATGCGAATGAAATTTATGTGCAAAACTCTAATATCACATAAAAGACATGCGAATATTACATAAAAGGCGTATCCATCCAACAAGTCAAAGAGAACAAAATCGTCACTTCCTGATTAACAATAGTTTTTATGCGCATTTTCAAAATGTATGCACATCTTGGCGTTTCCATCAACCGTTTGTTATGCGCATATCCAAAATGCAGATAAAAATAGGTGGATGGAAATATAGCTATAGTTTACTCACTTGACGGTGAGTAAAAAGTGAGTAAATTTTCATTTGAGTGAACTATCTCTTTAAATGTTCCATTTTGTTGACCTTTTTCCCCCTCAGATTAATGTTGACACAGATGTTTTTCATTTTTTATTTAATTAATCATTCCTCCCCGTGATGCTGAAGAGAGGGCACAGTTCACACGACTGATGATAGGAAGGTGCTGATTCCTCCTCATTTTACACACATTAAGAGTGAAGAATATATGACTCAGAGAATCACATGTCCATCAACAGAATGCAAGGCACTGGAGAAGCATATAGAACAAATTAAGAGAATCCCCTTAGTCTACATTTCATAGTTTTGTGAGAGGGGTCGAGATTCCTGACAGGAGTGGATGTCTTTCATGGCGTGAGAGGAGATGCAGCTGGTTTTGATAAGAAGGGAATTCCTCAGAATTCCTCATAACCTAACAAATGTTTAGTAGTATGATCACTAGTAATGTCATTAGTATGATCCTAGGAACATATAAAGGAATAATTCAGGAGTTCCTACTTAGAATAGATTAAAATTTGTATTCACTCACTCACTCTATTTGGCTTATTCCCTTCATCATGAGTAGATAATAGTTTAAACAATAATCATAATTGACATTCATTCATTTTCTTTTCGGCTTAGTCCCTTTATTAATCATAGGTCACCACAGCGGAATGAACCGCCAACTTATCCAGCATATGTTCCACCCAGAGAAAACCCACATGAACACGGGGAGAGCATGCAAACTCCACTCAGAAATGCCAACTGACCTAGCCGAGGCTCGAACCAGTGACCTTCTTGCTGTGAGGCAATCTTGTTACTCACTGAGCCACCATGACTTCCATAATTTAGATTAAATAATAAACATTAAATAATATTTCAAAATAAAAATGTAACAACATTAATAAAATGTAAAATAAAATACACATACAGTACAATTTACACACAGTAAATATACATGATTAAATTATTACATAACATAACATAACATAACATAACATAACATAACATACTTTAAAAATATTGTTGATATTAGAATGAATATTAAAAAAACAACTAACCAAATGCAATAAAAATTTATAGAAAAATAAATAATTCCTTAAATATATTGTAATTATATGAATAATAATCGTAAACATACATCCTCCTTAAGTACAATATTTATATAGTAATATAAATGGACAAATTACTTAAATAATATCTAAAAATAATAAAATATGCACGTATATAAATATATAAATACTTAATAAATTCATATAGCTCTAATTAACTTCATTTAATTGATGAAGTCTCTAATATTATAATAGTGTCCTTGATACCCATCACAATGGGAGGGGAAAAAAAAAATTATCAAAACAACCTAAACAATTAAGCTGATAATATCAACGAAAAATAAAGAAGTGCTTTATTTCAGCTGGGAAAACCACTGCATTTGACCACGTTTATGCAATCATGTAGGTTTTTAAGTCCTGCATTCCAGGGTCAGAGGTGACCATGTTTGAGCAGAAGATAAATCCCGTGGAGAGCCCAGAGACAGAGCCAAGAGGCGACTTTCACAGCTTCATTTATCTGCGAGCAAACACCAAAGCCTGAATTATCATTCCAGACGAGCCCCGAGCCATGAATCACACACAACAGCAGGTTCCCAAAACTACAGCCAACCGTGTCCACTTCACTTACTACTAGTGTTGTCACAATGCTGGAATTCGGCATTTATACTGTACAGTATTTCATGATAATTCATTATACACTGGGAAAAATTGATTCATTGGGTTTACTATTTTTTTTAAGGTAA
>CAIGQQ010026731.1:0-19374 GCA_903798035.1 Danio albolineatus | reverse complement strand
AAGCGGAGAAGATTAACATCACGTGTTAATATTTTGTTTGTTTTGTTAAGGCTTTTGTGCTAAAGTCTGTTATTCTCTGTAAAGCAGGGAAGATTTCTGTTGATCAGAAAAGTTTAGCGATACAAGCTAATTTATGTTACCCCTTGTTCAGGCAGGGAGTTTTAGCAACATGTGCTAATATTGTCACCCTCTGTTTTGGCAGAGAAGAAATTACTGCACTTTCATCCGAAAAGTTTTCAGTATTTTTACTTTGTGAAAACAAACTCACAAAATGTTCAGAAAGAATACAAGACTGATCCCTACAACTGAAAAAGGTGGTTTAGCGACTCCTTTATGGTCAGATCAGGATTTCAAATCGCTGCTAGGACAGCACATGGACTCAATAACAGAGTCAGTCAGACTAAATTTGACAAAGAAATTTAGCATTGACCCAGATAATGTTTGGACATTAGAAGAATGCAAGAAAGTGCTTGGAGCATGCATTCGCAAAAATAATGTAAAAGGCATTATCTGCTGCTACAGACAATTCAGTTTAAGCTCAAGCTAAATCAGAATTAGAGAAACAGATCCAAGAGCTTCATGCCAAGATAACCTCATTAACAAAACAGCTGAACCTCAAGAAATCAAAAACTGACATTGAAGAAGTTAGTCAGCCTGATAAACATTATCCTGACTTACAAACTGTCTTTAACACAGACATTTCCACCCAGTCAGTTAGTGATGTGCCTATAGGTTCAGTGGAGGTTTGTGGTGCTAGGAGGAGATCTCAGGGAATTGAGAGAATCAGAAGTTTACACAACAACACTTCTGTTGTTCAAACTCAAACTGTTTCCAGAACACTAGGACCAAAAGAAATAGACAGACTGTCTCAAAGCTTACCTTCTGTACGCACAGATTTCTCAGAGTTTAGCAGAGCACTGATTAGCAAAATGCGTCTTTATGACATGTCATTACTGTGGTAAAAAAGGACATTGGATGAGGGAATGTAGAAAAAATAAAAAGAACTTTAAAGAGATGAACAGGGTAAATCAACTTCTAAACAGTTTGCTTATTGCCCTTAACCTACCTCTCCCCTCATCTCTAAATCCACCGAGCTGTCCACAAAGGTGCTAACCATTTGTTGGCTGTGAGTGCTTAGTGTCCCAGTTCATTTGCAATTAAGATGAAAGACTTTTGGTAAAAAGACAAAAAGAAAGCTTCTTCCTTTTTATTGGGGAACTCTGCTTAAGTCCACTCACAGCCTTGAATGTGTTTAACACATAATCCAACCACTACCCATTCAATGTTATGATGTCTGATAGGACTGATGTTTATTGAATGATAGTTTGTGTCTCACATTTTAAAGTTTGCCCACTACACTCAGGGACAGAACAGGACACACAAGCCAGTGAGGAGCCCAGGGCAGAACTGAATGCAACAGGCATCAGGGGCCGCACCCTGTGGTGAAGACTCCCCATTTTCCCCACCTATTAGTCCATCCTCACCTCACTGTTTTATAGGTGTCATAACTTTAAGATTAGGAGACAGAAAAAACACAACGCTATACAATCACCAACTTAACACAACCACTATACGATCACCTGAATAACTAGACACATGAACTGTATGATCATACAAGTCTATGCATGAATACTGCTGGTCTGCTGTTTCCTTGTTTTCTTGTGTGCAGGTAAACACATGAACACCGCATCTTTTCCAGAAACACTGTGATCCAGAGCATCACTACAGCGATCCATGAATGACAGGAAGTCATCAGATCAACTCAGCGCTGGAGAAGAACCACCAAGAAACAGACCTCACAAAAGACTGCACACTATTCACAAGCCACAGACTTTCAGAAGATCTACAGTTTAACTACATGATTTTTGTGTCATCATGTAGGATTTATGACAGCACAACTGATTGTCATAAATGTGTGAACAGTTTTGAAATCTACACTTACATCTACGTAGATATTGGAAATGACACAAAATAAGTTAAATGTGCCTGTAACTTTTTCAAGTTACATGACTGGAAGATGGGGCCTATGTTATCAAACAGAAGCCATTGAATGGATTTAGAAAGTTTTTAAATTTATATTTTGTGAGAGTTTTTTTAATAACTCTCAAAGGGGGAACTGTGGGAATATAAATTTATATAATACCATTTTAAATTAACAATAATCTACATATAACTAAAAAGTTATACTCATTGGTTTTTAATCATATAATTTCATATATACAATATATTTGAATATATTTCATATATATGAATATATTTCATATATACAAGATGTAATATGTTTATATATAAACAAGATATAAGAAATAAAGTGCTAGTTTTAATCAGGTCATTTGTGGCAGCTGTTTCTTGCTTGGACTTACCTGATTTTTCTGTTAATTACGCTCATATAAAGAAACTGTTGAAGCAAGTGTTGAAGAGAAGTTATTTTGTTTCTGTTCATTGTTTTATTCATTTTAAACAGAAGATTTTTATTGTTTTGTTCATTTTAAACAGGATAAAGTGTCCAAACGCAGAGAAAAACTCCTGCTGAAGCGACTGATCTCCACACTGTTATAAAGATGGCGTTTATTAAAGAGGAGAGTGAAGATGTGAAGATTGAAGAAACATTCAGAGTCAAACATGAAGATCCGCAGGAACAAACAGGTTGATTTTTCCTTCTCAAAGACCAACTCAGTCATTTGATCCTCATTCAGATATATTTTAATAAGAAGAATACTAAATTAAATCCATCTTGCAGCCCTGAGTGTGCTGCCTAGTTCTCCTAAACGCACATCAGCACTCATTGAAAGACAGGAATGAGTTTCATTCTTGTTACTTGTTCCCATGTCTTTTGTCATTCTTAAGGTTATTGCTTCTCTTGTTCTCCGACTTTTTGTAGTAAGTGTTCTTGAGCACTGGCGCTATATAAAATTAATTAAAAACAATAAATTATATAAAGGTTTAACTGAGCTGAGGATATTTGGCCTACAACATTCTCGTAGAAGATATCTGCTATTACGGTGATAGTGTTGGCTTAGTACTTTTCACAATTCACAAATCACAATTCTTTATGGGTTTAAACTTGTTTCTTGTAGTTGTTACTAGTTCTCACAGACAGTATCTGAGTTAGAATCACATCATTATTATAATAACTAATTACCAGGGCTATTGTGTTTAAACAGGGTTTTCGCGGGGTGCTAAAAAGGTATACATTTGCTGAAATATTGTATTAAAGGTCTTAAATCTTTTTAAACAAGTCTTCATTTTCCTTTGTTCATGTTTTGCTTCCCAATCTGGCCAAAACCCAAACAATCATCAACAATCATCTAAATAAAACTTTTAACTTTTTATTCAAAAAGGTCATTTTAACTCTATTTATCATAATGGTTTAATTGTTCATTTATTTATTTTTTGTTCATTTTTAATTTGTTAATTTCTTTATTATTATTTTAAAGAAATTTTATGTTGGAAAAAGTGTATGGATACAAATAGAGCTTGCTTGTTTTTACATAATATTTAAAATCTTTTGCTAAGAAGTTTCTAAAATATGTATTTAAAAAAATTATATATATATATATATTTATATAATTTATTTATTATCGTATTATTACATATATTAAATTAGATATTTTTTTCATGTATTTTTTTGATAGTGTAAATAAAAATCCTATCTGGGCCATTTGAAAAAATTCCCTAGCCTTTAGTCCTTTATGAGTCTAAAATTTAATTCATATTGGTCTTAAAGTCTTACATTTAACTTGGTAAAACCTGCAGAAACCCTGGTTTAAAGTATGTCAGAAAACGTGGATGCCCCCAATATTAAACACGCTGAATGAAATGACAATAAAGTAATTAATTGTTATAAAACATTGTACAGTATTCTAAACTATATGATGTTGTTGTGGGACGACGTGAGACAAAACAAATTATAGTGGAACAATAACGTTTAGCATTGCACTGACTACAACTGGCCAACAAACTAGTCTAAAAATGACTTTTACTGCTTCAGAAATGGATTACAGCATGCTGATGATATGCAAACATTTGAGTGTAAAGTTCGTCAGTATTGACCATATTCTTCACGTACCAGCAGGCGCCGCCATTGGAATCTTTTGCTTAAGACTTCTTTAAAGAATTAATTTTTAGATCCTAAAAACTGTTATGCTGCTTGATGTTGCAAAGTCATATTTTATAATTTTATTACTTTTCTTTGTATGTATTGTCATGAACACACTTCTTTGTAGAACCAGTAGTGTGATCGTTTTCTGTCGTTTATTATTCCTGGTCATTTCTCCAATAGGCAACTGAACTGGAAGATTTAAAACAACAGCATGAGATCAGGTCACTACTATGACATGATTGACAATTGTCTCTGTTTGTTATAGTGCTCTGTTTATCCTGAGAGCTGATGCTGAGTGTTAGGGCTTTTCACACTTCAGATTGTTAACCCTGAGTCATTCTAACCCTCGATAAATAGAATCCTGGGTTCTCTGAAATCACGTTCCACACTGCTCATGCTATAGCTGGGGTTAAAAAAATAATCCTGGGTGTTCATTAAAGGTCACAAAACACCAAAACACATTTTTTGATCTGTTGACAGTCATATATGTGTCCCACGCTGCTATAAACACTATGAGGACACATATATTGCACTAAAAAGTGAAAATTGGTTGTTTTTGCGTTATTTTGAGCAAATTTGTTCTTCCTATTTGAAACTAATTTTTGAAGCTCCGTCATGCCGATCAGATCTTTGCGTGTATTCCAGCGTGGAGAGTGGACGTCTGTACCTGCGAGTGCATCATGACGTCTCTGAGCGTGCGGCATTGATTCATGAGATAGACTTGGTTCAAACCAATCAGCGCGCTCTATTGTGTATGCGGCGCAACTTCATTAATATGCATGATAGCTTCAAAGATTGTTTACCTGCTACAGTGTTCAGACGGCAGAGAGACGCCACGTTGTGTTCCCAAGACAACTGGAAGAAGAATTGTTTGTAGACACAGGTCGCCAGTAGTGTTGTGTTTATAAATGTGCTCCAACGAAAGTTTTGCTTTCATTTCTCCACTATGAGAGCGCAACTGGACTGACGGTGGATTACAGTGAACGCGACAGAAATGCCTTTGTAAGGAACATTTTTACCCGAGAGCTTTCTGCATCTGGAAAGGGTGAAATCCCGATTTGCTGCTCGTCTCCTTTTCAAAAAACAGCCGCGGTCCAGTTGGTGTTGATTGTCCTGTCTCTACAGATGTGGAAAGTGAGAGAATGCTGCTCTTCGAGTGTAAACATTTAAACACCCAATCAAACGGTTACCGTCGTGAAGAATTTTTGCCACATTTTGTGACAGGATAGTCTAAACACACACGGCTTTCTGACACTGCTAACCGAGGGCGTCTAAGTTACAGAGAAATGCGGAGGTTTTTTTTTTCTAACATACGTTGTGCGGTCGCAAACACTCTAAATCTTCACTCCTCTAGCAGTTACTCACATTTAATATCTCGTTTGTCACGAGGGACACGCAGGAAATCTTACTGAGTAAAAGTGCTAAACTGCAGTTAAAGTCGACAAATTAATAATTTGGCAAATAATTAGATTACTGATGTCAATGTAAACAGTCACTGGCTTTCTCCCCCTGCGTCTGTGTTTGTTTTGCCTGTTTGAATATCAGCGCGTGCCCAAATGGAAACTCCCATTTTTATGCAAAACCTTCCCTCTTTCCCTCCCCTGACACTCCCACCTAAACAGAGCTGGACACACCCACTTTACTGAGCTTTTCCAGACTGTAGGTGTAAAGACACCCTGCTGAGACAGGGGGGCTTTGTGGCCCTTTAACAGATCGTTCACATTGGCAAACACCGGGTTAACATTATTATTTGAATATTTACATTGTCACTGGTAGTCACCTGATAGGACAAACAGCAGGTAACCTTTTTAGATGGCATTTCTGCATCTTGTCGGGTATATAAAATGTCACCACGTAGACACAAAGTACAAATGAATGAAAACAAGTAGCAAAGTATGTCATCTTCCCATCTCCTCATCACTCCAGTTTACAGCAAACGTGGCATTAAGCATTTGCATAAGTTCATTCATTCATTTCCCTTCGGCTTAGTCCTTTTATTCATCAGGGGTTGCTACAGTGGAATGAACCACAAACTTATTCAGCATATGTTCTAAACAGCAGATGCCCTTCCAGCTGCAACCCAATACTGTGAAACATTAGCATAAGTTATATACAATAATGCAAACTCACAATATAAGCATCAATAATGCGTACTTGCTATGAACATGCAGGATTTGTCTCAATCGGGTCTTCCAAGCAAGTTAAAACTGTTTAAATCCAGTGGAAGATACACATGAGGGAACACAACACGAGTAATCTAGAGCGAGTGCATTTGATCATTTGCATTTAAAGCCACAGGCACAGAAAGAGCTTGGTTTTCCTCTGACCCCCAAAATTAAATATTCTGCAAGGTATATGATCTGATTTTGAGCTGAAACCTCAGACACATTCTGGGAACACCTAAGACTTATTTTACATCTTGTAAAGAAAGGTTGATAATAGGAACCCTTTAAAGCAAAGGTTTGAAACTCAATTCCTGGAGGCAGTTCTGCATAGTTTAGCTTCAACCACCTCCAGCTCACACCTGCTTAATAGTCCCTAGTAGTCTTAAAAACCGTGATTAGTTGGATCAGCTGTGTTTGATTAGGGTTGGAGCAAAACTGTGCAGAGCTGCGGTCCTCCAGCAGTTGAGTTTGAGTCTTGTGTTTTAAAAGGATAGTTCACTCAGAAATGAAAATAGCCTCACCATTTACTCTCCCTCATGTGGTTTTAAACCTTTATGAGTTTCTTGATTCTGTTGAACACAAAAGAAGATATTGTGGAAAAAAAAAAACGCTTGCTTTCTTTGTGTTCCAGAAGAAAGGAAATGTTTAAAACCTCATGATGGAGAGTAAATGGTGAGGTCATTTTCATTTTTTGGGTGAAACATCCATTTCATGCCGCTTTGTGCCTTCATACTAAAGTTAAACATTTTCTTGTTTTTTTTAAGACCTGATGGTGCTGAAAGAAGAGACTGATCAACGGAATGAAGTGAAAGAGAAACAGCAGTTTGAGAAACCCCAAGAAATAACAACTGATGAAAAACCCTCACTGACTAAAAAGACTTCATCACGCAGAGGACCTCGGAAATCCAAATCTGGGTGTAATTTTACTTGTCATCAATGTGGAAACAGTTTCAGCCGAAAACACAACCTTCAAATCCACATGAGAATTCACACTGGAGAGAAGCCTTTCAGCTGTAAACAGTGTGGGAAGAGTTTCAGTCAAAAGTCAAGCCTTAATGTTCACATGAGAGTTCACACAGGGGAGAAACTTTACACCTGCGAACAGTGTGGAAAGAGTTTTGCTAAAATCTATGCTTTTAAAGCCCACATGAGAATTCACACTGGAGAGAGGCCGTACACATGCCAACAGTGTGGGAAAAGCTTCTATACTACAGGAAACTTGACAGTGCACATGAGAATTCACACAGGGGAGAAGCCTTACTCTTGCCCTCAGTGTGGAAAGAGTTTTAAGCGAAATGGCCACCTTGAAGTCCACATGAGAACTCACACTGGAGAGAGAATTTATACTTGCACACAGTGTGGGAGAAGTTTTTCTCAAAAACAAAGCCTTAACATCCACATGAGGATTCACACTGGAGAGAAACCTTACACATGCACAGAGTGTGGTAAAAGTTTCATACGTAAGAGCACACTCAATTACCACATGATAACTCACACCGGAGAGAAGCCGTTTTCATGTGCTCAGTGTGGAAAGAGCTTCACAACGAAAGCTAGACTCATGAACCACATGAATGGTCATACTGGAACCATAGTGTTCACATGTGATCAGTGTGGAAAGAGTCTCACACGCAAAGACTACATTAAGCGACACATGAAGACTCACATAGGAGAGGATCGTTTTAGATGCAGTGAGTGTGGAAAGAGCTTTAAATATAAAAAAAGCCTCAGCGCTCACATGAAGCTTCACAATGGAAAGCAGAGTCCTCAAAAATGAGGCCTTGTCCAGACAAACACGGGTATATTCAAAATGACAGCTTTTTCATGTAGCTTGGCTGTTAATTCAGTGAAGTTTATTCATAAACTACTTTCGAGAGGATCACATGCTTATGATTGTCCACAGCTGGTCCCGCATTAGCTAAGACATGATTCACCAATCAGATGAATCCTAACTCACTATAAATGACCAGAGTTTCTTACCTCAGTTATCTTCGTCTTGAAGAATCGATTTCTGCTGTGACATTCGGATGGTCGGGTCAGAATTTGGCATCAACAACATGAAAGCATGGATCCATCCTGTCCTGTCTTGTATCAACGGTTCAGCCTGGTGGTGGTGGTGTAATGGTGTGGGGGATATTTTCTTGGCACACTTTGGACCCATTAGTACTGTTGGAACTCACCGGCACATTGCAGAACTTTAAAACCAGTTCAAATCAGGCTTGGAAGTCGGGCGCCACATTGTCTCAGTCATTTAGACCTGGCTCGAGGGCTTATACCATCAGCGATAACAGTGGACCCTATTTTTTTGACCATACTCTGTGCGCAGATGTTTGAAAGACCCTTCAGCTAACTTCGTTAATGATTAAATCTAAACAAAGGGGTTTCACAGGATTTTGCATCACGAGACTTTTGAATGACTCCCTGGTCATGCGCTAGTCACAAGGGGACTCCTGCCAGATGTACGATTTCGTTGTACAAATTAATACATACAAATGAAAGACAATCTCTTGAAATGTTACAACCAAGGCAGGTGCATCTGTGAATAATATGCAACAGTTTCCTCATATGTTGTGTTTATTCCAACCAACCAGGTTAATCAATGTGTTGTTTTATAGTCTTATAGCAGCAAGTAACAAACTAACGTTGTCTCTGGCTGATCTGGTTCTGATTGATCTTAAGCAGTTAAAGATAAGCCGAGCCTCTGCTTTTGTGGTTTCTCAGGTGTGATTCTAAGATCTAGTAAGAAGTACTAGAATTAAGTTGGGACTGTTGTCAACTCATTTTGCATCCTCTGATCTGCCTCTGTGTAAATGTGTGTGTGTGTGTGTGCGCGCGCATTTGTTTGTTGTTTGTTATTACGTAGTTAGTTTCATGTATCTTAGTGTAGCTCAATAAATCTTTGTTCTCATAAAACAAGAACTGTGTTTCTGTTTATGTGCTTTCAAGTCATTGCCTCGAGCTGTACATTTTGTTACCTTGCTAAAAGTTAACCAATACTGTGTTATGTTATTATCGTTGGACACGGAAATAATATAAACAATATTGGTAAAGCATGATGTTTTCTATTTGCTGGGCAAATGGTAGATAAAGTGTGATTCTTTTAATCTGATTCAATCTGACTCTATTGAGTCGAATCAATGATTCGAATCTTCAAGATCCGATTCATTGAAATGAGCTAATAAATCCCTGATCGGTCTTTTACTGTAGCTTGGACCCCTACAGTACTAATTGAGCATCGTGTCAACGCCACAGCCTACCTGAGTATTGTTGATGACCACATCCTCGCCGTAATGACCACAGTGTACCCATCTTCTGATGGTTACTTTTGGCAGGATAATGCGTCATGTCATAAAGCATAAATCGTCTCAGACTGGTTTTTTGAACATGATAATAAGTTTACTGTACTTAAATGGCCTCCACAGTTACTAGATCTCAATCTAATAGAGCACCTTTAGGATGTGGTGGAACGAGAGATACGCATCATGCATGTGCAGTCGACAAATCTGCAGCAACTGTGTGATGCTTTCATGTCAGTATTGACCGACATCTCTGAGGAATGTTTCCAGTACCTTGTTGAATCTCTGCCGCGAAGGATTAAAGCAGTTCTGATGGCAAAAGTGGGTCCAACCCAGTACTAGTAAGGGTATAATAGACATCTTCATTGAGATCTTCTACGTCCTCATCATTTGTTCATACATACGCCTTATCCAGAATATTAATATGCTATTAGGATTTACAATGATATGTATATATTTATATATTAATTTTAATGCAACCAGTCAGATATATATACTGAAACTCTTTGATATTACCTGCTAAAAATACATTTTTGAATGTATACATCATCCTTCACAGATGACTATTCTAGTTTTTGTATACTTTGTGAAAAATAAGTGTGACAGTGAGCGCTACTGAAAAATTAATGACCGATCACCAGATGAATGTAAAAACAGAATGTGTAAATTGAACAAATTACTTTATGGACTCAAGCAGTCAGGCAGGGGTTTATGTGTGTGAAGACTTGTGTGTATGGCTTTTGTGGGAGTTGGTAAACATATTCAAGGGTGTGGACAGATGAGTAGCATTTTGATTGTATGCAGTGGGCCGCTCTAGCCCAAAATGCCAGGGCTGATTTATTTTTGTCCCAGTCCAGTCTTAGAACCGTTGAAACATGTAGTGATTGTTTTTTGTCCCTTCAGTATATCTTCATTTACATTCAGCAGAAGAAACTGAAACAGGTTTGGAACAAGTGCACAAGTGGAACTTCTGTGGCCACAAATCCCACATTCGTTACACACTGGCCTCAAAATTTTACATGGACACATGTAGACCCGTCAACTAATAACATGGAAACTAGGACATCAGTATCATGACTGCCCTTCTCTGGCACGTCGAGAAGCTTGCACATAAGGAAATCGTCCACCATAAAACTGCTCATTTTTCCAGCCTTGTCTTCTATTGAGATAATGCCTAGTAGCGATGTCACAATGCGGGATGTGTGACAACAGGCATCACACTGCTGACACCTGGTTATGGACGTTGAGAGGTTGACTTCAGGCAAAATGGTCAACCTCGACCTCTGCTGTAACGACAAGTCCCTCTTTCAAAGCTTTCCCAAACCGGTGCAATCCGGAACAATTCTTCAGCAAGTCTGCGACAAGATCATGCAGCCACCAAATTTTCAAATGGACACATTTGTCAATTCATACCATTTGCCCACATTGAGCCCTTCAATCACCCCAAACTGACAGTGACATACTGTAGCTGTCATCTGTAACGTCATAGGACCGTATGGTCATCTTTTGACCACTGCAGGTGTGTGCTTGTCTTTCCTCAGACAGCTCCACAACTTTCACTTTAACATTCACCTAAAACTGATATAAAACAGCAACATAATTTTGTTAAACAAAGCAGAGATCACTTTATACATCAACAAAATCTCCCACACTAATGTCACATCATTATCATACATTTAACAAACTAACGACAACTGCTCAAATACATGTTTGAATTGGGGTAGGATTAAAAATGCATTTATAACAGGACTAGTCGATACAGCAAAAAATAAATAAATAAATAAAATTACCACAATATATTGAATATTATTAGGGACCGAGCACCGGAATGGGGCGTATGCCCTATTGGAATTGCTCTGTTTATTCTTCTTCTTCTTCTTCTTCTTCTCCGGAATGAATCGGCTTTTTGGGGGTCTTAACGTGCTCGAAAACTCACGAAACTTTGCACACGCCCCAGGCGAAAATGTACGTTTATTATGGGTTTTGGAAGTGGGTGTGGCAAAATGACTCGACAGCGCCACCTAGAAAATTTTGACGGACTAGCCCCCGAGCCAGGAATCACGCACACGCACGAAAATCGGCACACACCTCAAACATGCCAAACCCTACAAAAAAGTCTCTTGGAGCAAAATCTCAAACCCAACAGGAAGTCGGATATTTTTAACTTTCTCCGGTGAAAAAGTGGCGTTTTTGCCATTTCCAGGTGTTGTATTTTAACGAACTCCTCCTAGGCATTTAATCGGATCAACACCAAAATTGGGGTTTATCATCTAAAGGCCTTGGCGATGCTAAATTGCGAAGATCTAGAGTTTTCATCGATGGGCGTGGCCGTGGCGGTCTCTCAAACTTTGACCATTCGCCACAAAAGAGGAAGTTGTTATAACTCAGGCATGCATTGTCCGATCAGCCTCAAAACTCACACGTATGATAACAGTCCTGACCTGAACACGTTTACCAGCCAATATCCAGATACAGTTATAGCGCCACCTGCTGACAGAAGGAAGTTTGGCTTATAACTCAGCCACACAATGTCCGATCGGCCTGAAACTTCACAGGGTTGATAAAATTCCTCTCCTGAAGACGTCTACATGCCAATATTGAGTCACAGTATAGCGCCACCTGCTGACAGAGGAAAATTTGGCTTATTACTCAGCCACACAATGTCAGATCAGCCTGAAACTTCACAGGTCTGATGAGATTCCTTTCCTTAAGACATCTACATGCCTATATTGAGTCACAGTATAGCGCCACCTGCTGACGGAAGGAAGTTTGGCTTATACCTCAGCTATACAATCTCTAATCGACCTGAAACTTCACATGGTTGATACAACTCCTCTCCTGAGGAAATCTACATGCCTATATTGAGTCAGTCATAGCGCCACCTACTGACGGAAGGAAGTTTGGCTTATAACTCAGCCGCACAATGTCCGGTCGGCCTGAAACTTCACAGGGTTGATGAGATTCCTCTCCTAAAGACATCTACATGCCATTACTGAGTCACAGTATAGCGCCACCTCCTGACGGAAGGAAGTTTGGCTTGTAACTCAGCCACACAATGTCTGAGCCGCCTGAAACTTCATATGTTTGATAAAATTCCTCTCCTGAAGACATCCACGTGCCAATAGGTAGTCACAGTCATAGCGCTACACGCTGACAGGAGAAAGTTTGGCATAAATCTGTGGTTTTCTCTGTTTTTTTAGATGTATCAGCTTAAATTAATATTCCGCTGTTCATTGTCGTGGGGGGGCCACGGGGCGGCGGTGAGCCGGTGGTGCGAGGTCCCTTTCATCGCTGCTTGCAGCTTTAATTTTATCTGTAACCCGTTTTTTGTTGCACAAAGGTCATGTCTTTTGGGACTGAACAATTTGACTCATTTGAAAAAAAGAAGAAGAAAAAAAAGAACTTTCTTTTGCGATGGCTGTGAGTTGGTGCTGGTTATCCCACACGGCAGACGAGACTTCTACAACTGAACAAGTAATGGTAAGACAACAGCAGGGTTGCCCTCCAGCCATGGGAATGCTTGTTCACTGGACACGAGAGATGGGAAAAGAGAAACAGCGAACAATTATTGCGCTGGTCAGGAATCAGACCCAGATCTCCCACGTAGGAGATGATAATTGTTGCATTGAACTACCTATAATGCTGATGTGCATGTCTTGTTGCCCTCACAGGGAATGCGTTCTGCAATGCTGTTACAGACCACTGGAAGAGGAGCAACACAAAACAGCAACTGCATTGGCTGGGAATCGGACCCGGGTCTCCCGCGTGGCAGGCGAGAATTCTACCACTGAACCACCAATGCTAGCACGCTTCTTTTGTTGCTTTTGTGGGCTGTGAGTGCTGCAGGATTTTTTTTTCTTTTTTTTTTCTCCCCCAGACAGCTGGAAGAGTAGCGACAGAAAAGACGGATTGCCTTGGCTGGGAAACGGACCAGAGTCTCCCGCACGGCAGGCAAGAAGTCTGCCGTTGGATCAATAACGCTGAGCCACTGCTCTTGGTGCCTTCCAGGGGTGTGAATGCTCTAAGGCAGTTCCAAGCAGAAACCTGGATCTCAGCCTGTATAAGATCAAGAGGAGGCATTTGTTTTGATCATTAATTGTTGTTTTTTGTTTTTTTTATGCGCAAAGGTCAAGTACTTTGAGGCTGAACAATTTGACTCATGTGCAAAGACAAGCTTTCTTTTGCAGTGGCTGTGATTAGGTGCTGGTTCTCCCGTATGGCAGACGAGACTTGTACAACTGACCAAATAACGGTAAGCGGCCAGCAGGGTTGCCCTCCAGTCGTGGGAATGCTTATTTGCTGGACCTGAGAGATGGGGAAAAGAGAAAGACACAACAACTATTGCACCGGCCAGGAATCGGACCCAGGTCTCCCATGTAGAAGGTGAGAACTCCTGCATTGAACTACCAATTGTGGGGTGCATTTCTTGCTGCCCTGACAGGGTATGTGTTCTGCAATGCTGTTACATACAGATGGAAGAGGAGCAACAAAAAAAGATGGATTGCTTTGGCTGGGAAATGGACCAGAGTCTCCCGCATGGCAAGCAAGGATTCTACCACCGAATCATTGATGCTGGGGTTCTGCTCTCGGTGACCTCTTTTGCTGTGAATGCTCCAAGGCAGTTCCATACAGCTGGAATAGGAGAAGCTAAAAAGAGCCAGAGACAGCATTGGTAGTTGAACGAGTTTGCCTATTGTGGTGGAATCGCTGGAGTTAGTCTCAAAAGGTCTACTTGATGCACCCAACAGACAGTCAGCTCAAAGCTGCTGGAAAGAGAGAAAGTTAGTATAAACGTCCAGCGTGGGGCTTTAACCCATGACCCTAAGATTAAGAGTCTCATGCTCTTCCGACCGACCGAGCGAGCGAGCCGGGCTGGTGCTGAGTCATATTCGGGAGCTATTCACTGTTTTCATCGGTACCTTCTCTACCTGTGTAAAGTTTGAGGGTGGTTTTAAACCCGCTGGATTAAATAGTTGGCCAATAAACGCAGTGGATACCAATCTTCTGCTAAAACCCGATGTCATCTTGGAACGCTAGACAGCACACGAGGCCCAGGACCTATGCCCAGTGAACGTGTTAGCAGTTGCAAGGCGCGAAAAGCTTAGTTCGTCCCTGGGTGGGCTTGAACCACCAACCTTTCGGTTAACAGCCAAACTCGTGGAATTCCATAACAATTCTCAGGGTATTATTATTATGGAGAGATATAACCATCCTTACAGGTTGCACTCATTTTTGCTTTCAGACCTGCCTTATTCCATTGTGGCAGAGATTCAACAAGGTACTGGAAATATTCCTCAGATATATCAGTCAATACTGACATGAAAGCATCACACAGTTGCTGCAGATTTGTCAACTGCACATCCATGATGCGAATCTCCTGTTCCACCACATACCAAAGGTGCTGTATTGGTTTGAGTTCTGGTGACTGTGAAGGCCATTTGAGTAAAGTGAACTAGTCATGTTCAAAAAAACAGTCTGAGATGATTTACGCTTTGACATGACGCGTTATCCTGCCATAGGTAACCATCAGAAGACGATACACTGTGGTCATAAAGAGGTGGACATGCTCAGCAACAATACTCAGGTAGGCTGTGGTGTTGACACAATGCTCAATTGGTACTAGAGGGCCCAAAGTGTGCCAAGAAAATATCCCCCACACCATTACACCACCACCAGCCTGAACCATTTATTTTTTTCTCTGTAAACTGGCAGTAGATAAGTACTCAGACCAGCCCGTCTGGCACCACCAACCATGCCACATTCAAAGTCACTCAAATCACCTTTCATCCCCATTCTGAAGCTGTGTTTGAACTGCATCAGATTATCGGGACCAAGGCTGTTTATCAATATGCGTTCTTCAGCGGTCTTGCGTCCTCGTGTTCTCGTGTAACGTCATCATTATCCGCCGAAGTTCAGTTCCAATACTCAAGACCGCAAGAACAGAGGACGCATGAAAGCTCCCGGATGTGTTCTCGGTATCGAGGATGCACCGATGCAGACTTGAGCACCGAACTCGCTCTAGAAGTCCCAGAAGTCATTGCGACTGGAGGTGGGAAGCGCAGCATTTTGTATAGATTTATTATTAAAGTTCAGAGATAACACATGTTTACTTTAGGAGTTTCCCTAAATAAGACGGTGAAAGTAATTATTACCATAAAAATCTTAATAAAGGCATACATACATTAAGGGTGTTTATTTGTTGAAATTCGTATTAAAATCTGTTTTAGTTGTGATGTGCAGCGTATATTTCTGAAGACTTTATGCAGAGTATATATTGTGAAACGGGGGGAAACAATAAATCGTTGTATAAATGCTGTAATGTTTAAATATTTTCGGTTAAAGACGAGCGAGGGTCATGTGACCATCAGGAAGAACGCAGCATCTTATTTCTCACAGGACATGTTCTCTGTACTCACGGTCTCCCGAGTTCGTTCTGCCGATGTGACCTGGCAAGACCGGTCTTCACAAGAACACGAGTCCGTTCTTTGTTTTCTTGGAATTGAGAAACAGCCCAGGTCTACATGTCTAAATGCATTGAGTTGCTGCCATGTGATTGGCTGGTTAGACGAGCAGTTGGACAGGTGCAAGTAATCATAACCTCCTCCTTTTTTCTTGATGCTCTTATATAACACTGATATAAAGACACCAACATCTGCACTCCAGTCAATCTCCCAGTAACAGCGTCCACACACACTCTCTCTGTGCAACACCTAAGTATGATCATCAAATCTGTCTGGATGATCAGGACACGAGTGATTCTCCCACACACACTTCACCTCTCTGTTCTCCTCAGACAGACTGAGTTCAGTGTTTGCTGTGTTTGGATCCAGTGTGAGAAAACAGGCATCTGAACACAAGAAGAGACATTTATAACACAACAACACTCACTTAAGCTCTGTGTGTGTGTGTGTGTGCGTGTGTATATATAAATATAGTATTGTCTAAAAAAACATCATGCTTTGAAATAATTTCTTTATATGTCAAATCACATTTCAAATAACTTTTCCATCCTTTTTAATGTTTTTTTTTTTGTTTTAGTTTTCTTGTTTAGTCTTTGTACAAGTTGTTCTTTTAACCTGTGCCTTTCTACAACTCTATCCCAAAGGCCTTTTGAAAGCAGGGTGTAATGTGAGTAAAGGGATGTATGATAATTTTCTATAGGCGCTGTGAGTATATAAACAGGGTTTTAAGTCAGTTATTTCTATATTTTTCTGTAGCGTGTCAGTTTGAAATATCAATTTACATTTCCAAACATTATTTCTGTCATTAATTGTAATTCTACAGTGAGATTATTGTCTGACAAAAGGCAGTGCTCCACACCGAGATCCGATCATCATCCAGTCTGTCTGGAATGATGTGAAGAAACAGAACAAACTGAGACAAACTACTAAGATGCTTCAAAAAACCTACCTGCAAAGCTACTGTACTGGTCAAAGTTTTAGGCACTTGTGCAAACAAGCTGTAAAATGAGGATGCATTCAAAAATAATGCATAAATACATATTATTTATCAATTTACTTCATTCATTCATTTTCTTTTCAGCTTAGATCTAGTAATAAGAGCTGAATTTAATTTGGGACTGTTGTCAACTCATTTTGCACCAGCACCAGAACTGAGAACCACTGCTCTGAGGTACTCAAAACAACAAACTATCATACTCAAAATGAATTGCCTTCCTAAAGTACTTCTCTACTTCAGTATATCCCTGTAAATACTTCTTTACAATATTTAAAACAGTTTGATAACTTACTCAACTTCTCTGGAACAATAAGCACCCTAGGTTGCACAGGATTATATTGCAACAGCCAGTTGATAAAAAAAGGGTTGGGGCTTCCTGAGCATTTATTTCATTATTACACCTTCAGTCTTAGACATCTTGCGCACTGGTCCATCCCTCCTAAGAGAGCTCCATCTTGGTTTATGGTTAAACAAGCCATTCTGCTTCCCCTTCCACCACTACAATGTCTATCCATCCATCCATTTATTCATTTTATTTTGTAAATGTGTTATTTTTGAGGCTGATCTGAAAATTTGTATAATTTTTACTGACAGAACTTTAGGTGCAGGCTAGGACTGTCTCTGCCATTTGCAGATAACGTTGTCCTTTTGGCTTCATAAGACATGGACCTTCAGCATGCAGTGGGACGATTTGCTGCTGAGTGTGACATGGCAGGGTAAGAAACAGCACCTGTAAGTCAGAAACCATGGTGCTTGACTGGAAAATGGTGGCCACCTCCAGATTGGAGGAGAATCCTTACCCCAAATGGAGTTCAAGTATCTGCATTTTTTTTTCATGAGGAATGGAATGTGAGATTAAAAGATTGATCAGTGCAGCAGCAGCAGTAATGCAGTTGATGTGATTGTCTGTTGTGGTGATGGAGCTGAGAAAGGCAATGTTCTCAATTTACCGCTCAATCAAGGTTCCTACTCTCACCTATGGTCATGACTGAAAGGACAAGATCTCGGATACAACTGGACACATTTTACAAAGTGTTATGACCCGCTAGTTTGTGTGGCAACATAAAAGAGATGAACCAACTATAATAGCCTGAATGCAAATTGTTTATTATAAAATGTAACTCATAGAACAATCAATCAAAGCAACCAACAAATGTCTGGGGATTATAATGAAGAACCTAGGATATAATCAAAACAACACTTTAACTACATGATATAAGTAATGCAAAGCCATAAGGTTAAAGAGTCAATGAGATGAGGAGTCCTGACATGAGGAGTCCTGAGTAGCCACAGTATCCTGGGGTAGCTAGCACAACAACTTTTATACACCCATTGATGAGTAATGCAGGCATCCAATCAGGATTTACCACATACTCCAATCTGGAGGCTTGAAAATTGATGACATCAGAGATAAAATAAGCACCATCAATGTGCCTCCTACAGCATCGGCCAAATAAGAGCTCTGTAGACCATTAATGGATAAACTTCAAATGTTTTTCAACAGTAGGTGAGGAAGAATTATCTAAACGGATAAATTCAAAATCAACAACGTCTATGCTAGATCCTATACCGACCAAATTATTAAAACAGTTGTTTTCAGAAGTTTCTGAACCTGTTCTTAACATATTGAAATCATCCCTACTCCTAGGATACGTTCCTAAAGCTTTTAAACTAGCTGTCATTAAGCCTCTTATTAAAAAAAACACAGCTTGATCCCAAAGAACTAGCAAATTATAGACCAATTTCAAACTTGACTTTTCTATCAAAGATACTAGAAAACATTGTATCTGCTCAACTATGTTCCTTACTACAAAGAAACAATATTTATGAAAAATTTCAATCTGGATTTAGAGCATTTTATAGCACAGAAACTGCACTCCTAAGTTCACCAAGCTTGAACTTTGCAGCGCAGTAAACTGCAAAACTTGAAGCACGAACTTGCGTTTCCAGTCTGATGCATTCGCGTGTGTATGAATGGAAGTCTATGGGAGAAAAGTCCAGTATGCTTAAAAGTCTGCGGCTTAAATGCATGTGAATGGTTTCTCTCCAGTGTGGATCCTCATGTGTTTATTAAGGGATGATGATTGGCTGAAACTCATCCCACACTGAGTGCATGTGAATGGTTTCTCTCCAGTGTGGATCCTCATGTGTTTATTAATGGATGATGAGCAGCTGAAACTCTTCCCACACTGAGTGCATGTGAATGGTTTCTCTCCAGTGTGGATCCTCATGTGTAGATTAAGGTTTGATGATTGGCTGAAACTCTTCCCACACTGAGTACATGTGAATGGTTTCTCTCCAGTGTGGAACCTCATGTGTAGATTAAGGTTTGATGATTGGCTGAAACTCTTCCCAC
>CAIGQQ010026723.1:0-12959 GCA_903798035.1 Danio albolineatus | reverse complement strand
CACTTACAGTAGTCTGAGTGTGTGTATTAGTTACTTTACACCACTGATCCCCAATAAACATCACTATGGTGTGTGTTTGTGAGCTGAGAGTCAGTATAAACAGTGCAGACGCGCAGTGCTCATGCGCACTAGTGCCACTCCTCCTCAGCGCATGCGCAATGCTCAGTGCTGTCAGCCGTCTGGCGGATGGATCCTCAACTCGCGCGGGTAAGAAACATTCATTAAACCCAGCAAAGCTTCACTTCTGGCCTCTAAACACTCGACGGAGGAGACCTCGAGTGTGTGTCTGTGTGTATGAGTGTGTGTGTTTGCGCTGCTCGGATAATACGTGTGTGTTTGGGGCTCGACAGAGATGGAGTGCGTGTGTGTTTGATGTGTGTTGATGGAGAATGTGTGTGTGTTTGTGTGTGTGTTTCCCGTCAGCTGATGACGCGCGCGCGATACTTTTATAGTCGGACTCCGCTGTTTTCTGCTTTACTTTCGTGTGTGTGTGTGTTTGTGTATGTGTGTTTGTATGTGTGTGTGTTTGTATATGTGTGTTTGTTTTCATATGTACGTGTGTGTTTGTATGTGTGTGTGTTTGTGTATGTGTGTTTGTATGTGTGTGTTTGTTTTCATATGTACGTGTGTGTTTGTATATGTGTGTGTTTGTGTATGTGTGTTTGTATGTGTTTGTTTTCATATGTACGTGTGTGTTTGTGTATGTGTGTTTGTATGTGTTTGTTTTCATATGTACGTGTGTGTTTGTATATGTGTGTGTGTGTGTGTGTGTGTGTGAAGTCGCCATTTTCCTCCGCTCATCATGGATGTTTTTTGTTTGTTTACTCGCTGATCGGTCTGTCGTGAACACTGTAAGCTGATTCTGAATCTCTCTTCGACTCCTCATGAGTGAATCTCTGCTCTTCTGCACCTGCTGGAGTCTCCTCCGCTTCATATCAAACCCCCAACAGCAGTGGCAGTGGCAGTGGGAGTCAGCTTGAGTCTGGCTCCTCCATTCATGACAGTGTGTGTGTTCAGAGTAAAGCCTGTCATCGATACACTCATGATCAGGGCTGGACTGGGACAAAAAAACAGCCCTGGACATGATCTAGAGCGGCCCACCGTGCCTTCATATGTCTGATATTTTTTAGGGACCCTCTGTAAGAGTAATGTACAAACTATTTTCTATCACATTTTATTATTCTGTATGATTTATAAACAAGTTTACCCGTTAGGACCTCGATTTAGGTCCTCAGAGTGACACAAGTCACTATTAATTGTTGTGTATTGAGGTTTCAGGACCCACCAGAATAAAAAAACAGGCGTACACACAAATAAATAGTTTAATACACTACAGATGCATAAACCATATGACTCAGTATTAGGGCTGTGCAATATGGACAAAATAATCATATTGCAATTTTTGGAACGAATATTGCGGTTGCGATTTTATTTGCGATTTTTAACAACTGTTTTTGTTTTTTCAAACAAGCTGCATACATTCTAAATATATTCAGTGTACAACAAGTGCTTAACAATAATAAATAAAACTAGTAAAATTGTCTTTAAAACAGACAACATAAGTTAAAAATTCAGATTAACTATCCTCAAATCTAGTTAAACACATACTCTACACCAGTGTTTCTCAACTGGTGGGTCCTGACCCAAAAGTGGGTTGCGGGAACATTTTTAGTGGGTCGCGGAGTGTATGGTTAAAAAAAACATTAATTTTAAGTTATTTTGCTTATACCAGACTTTTATTTTGAAATGCGCGCGGGACGACAGTTCAGTTCATGGGAACTGAACCTTTCCTCACCCTCACCGCTGTTTACAGTGTTTGTCGTTTTTACTTTGTAATATTTCTATAATTTGACACATTTTGTTAAACGTCAGCAATAAAATATTTATTTGTAAGTCTTGCTGATTTTCTTATGATTTTTCTGTCACTACTTGTGTATGTTAACAAATAAATACAAATTAATTATAATTCTTACAATTATATAAAAAAAATTTGGGTCGCGGCTTGATGACCATGTAAAAATGTGGGTCCCATGGCTAAACCAGTTGAGAACCACTGGTCTACACAGTAGTACTAACTGCCTAATAAGCAAAACTGTAATAAACTGTCAGACAATATGAAATAAAGATGAACTAACCTCAATTACAATCATAACAATAAACAAAAACTAACTTAAATCAACACCACCTATTTGGTTCTCCCGCTCAACTTAGTCGTGCGCGGAGTGAGCTCTAATTGGTGAACATCTTTCTCCTGCTCAGCTTAGCTGTGATTGGCCGGTGCGCTGCGTCAGTTCTGATTGGTTAACATATAAAAAACGCGCACAAGAATGTGAACAAAAATCTAAATAAATGAGTAGATAAAATTGCAGCCTTTGCGATTTAGAAATTGCATGTGCTTAAAATCACATTTTTTTTTTTTGGCGATTAATTGCACAGCCGTAATCTGTATGTATTAATTCAGTTTTCTTTGTGCTCCTTGTAAAATGGCTGAATGGAATCTAAATACTTATTTACTATTAAAACAGAGATACACCGCTCTCACCTCTCGAACACCTCACCTCTCATCTTCTAACTCTAACTATTTATGTTCAATAATTGTGTTGTTTTACACTGAGAAAATTAGCTGATCTGCAGGAAACTTTGCTAACCGGCCAACGGAATGGGTCACTGAAGTTTTTTTCCGGTAAGGTAAAAAACAAACAAACAAAAAAAACAGAAAACAGCTCATTTATCTTAACGCATTTGGTGGCTTCTGCCTCGAGGGCTTGTCTTGGTTTCTCCCTCAGCTTCTCAGCCCCTCCTTTACGCTTTGATATTTTATGTTTTATCATGTTTACTATGTTACGGCTCTGTGTCGCCTCAGCAACCGCCCTTAAACCCCAACTTGATTCTGATTGGTCAACGCTCAGAGCCTCAGCCAATCGTCAAGTGTGCTGATCGTAAACTTAAAAAAGCACAGTGAGTCTCGCAGTTCCTGTCAGCCAATCAGACACAGACGCCTGAGATCAGATACACAACCATTTCTAGGATAGAATTACAACTAGAAATAATTTATAAACAACATAAACAACATCCTAGGACAGACGAGCCTCGAGTTCTCCAGCCTCCGGCGCCTAGACTGCAGCTAGAGCTGCGCACTGATGGATTACTCTTCAGTGTTTGAACTCTAAGTAGTGAATATTAAACACTGAACTGAACTGAACTCAAACATTAATAACTGGACTGACACTTTCAGTTTACTATAACCTTCTATGTGAAGCTGCTTTGACACAATCTACATTGTAAAAGCGCTGTACAAATAAAGGTGAATTGAATGCACACCGGCCCACTAAGGACGCGGCCCACCGGGAATCTCCCGGTTGTCCCGATGGCCAGTACATGCCTGCTCATGATTCTCCAGGAGGCTGATGCTGAAATGTTGTTTAGTTCAGTTTAACAGTAGTGTCCAAACCTCCTGTCGTTCATATTTAGATCTACATTGATGTTCTGATCTTTGTGGAACTGTGCTGTTATTAAAGGACGAGCGCTGATCCCACAGATGAGCATCATGTTAATCCTGTTCTCCGCATTGAGATGCATTATAAGCACAGGTTTATTGTCACTCCACATCAAACAGGTGAAGCCAGATTTCAGAAAGGTCTGCTCATGAAATCGAATAGTGTTTATGTTAGATTGAACATCGTCTGCTCTTAAAGGAGGGTGATGTTACTGTAATATGGTTGACTTCAGCTGTGCAGTCAGAGAGTTTCTTTCGGTAGGAGTTAGTGTTGATCTTTGTGCTGTTGGGGATGTTTTCATCCACTCATGGCTGATTTTGAGGCTTAATTTGTCCGTGAAGCTCTCTTGCAGAATGATTTTTAGTGACAAATCTTTTTTTGACACACATTTTGGGAAATGCTTTGAATTTTAAAAGAAACTCAATACAGTCTGTGCAAATGTACTGCCCTTTTGTTATGTTCAGGATGAAGACACCCACTGAATTAAAATGCTGAAAAAAGGCATCAAATTAATATTTTTTCACATGTTTTTGCGTAAATCTGTTAATCAGCTTCAGCCCTGGTCAAAACTACTAAATTGCTTAGAATATTACAGGATTTTAACTCTTTTAATTGCCAAATTCTTAAACTATGTCACTGATTTGGTAAAAAAATGCACAAAATGACATATTTTCAATATAAAAGTAATTGTGGACTTGATTATTATTATTATAATTATTATTAATTTATTTGTTATTTTTTTACCTTTTGTCAAAGTCTTAGACATGTGAATGATTAGTAACAACATTGGCTTTGCATTTCATTTTTCCTCCGTAGTTTACTGTTGGTGCTGTGTTTGCCCCATTGACTTCCATTATATCCACATTGTTTTGATTGCAAAGCCATGGCAGCAGATAATCCTGCAGTCTTCATTGTTGCTGGTTCTCCCTGTTGGGAAGAGGTGAAATATGTCATTTTTACAGTTGATCATCAGTGTGCAGCATTAACCCTTTAGATAGGCCTGTGCAAAAAAACTTACTTTCTGGATGTTATATGGAGCTTAACAGCAAATTAAAGTGTGTGTGTGTGAGAGTGACCTTTGTGCACTTATCTTGATGTGTCTGAGAAAATCAAAATATGCATCTCAGAACTACATGGAGTAAACAAAAACAAAGACTGCGTATTAATGCACCATCAAATGTGGTTATAATGAAAGTCAATGGGGCAAAAACAGCCATCTACAGGTAAATTAGGAAGAAATGAAAATCTAACAATACATTAAAGGGCCACGAAACACCAGAACACATATGTTGAGCTGTTGAAAGTGATATATGTGCCCCACGCTGCTATAAACACTATTAGGACACATATAATTGACTAAAAAGTGAAAATTGGTTGTTTTTGCGTTATTCAATTTGTTCTTCCGGTTTGAAACTAATGTTTGAGGCTGCGTCACGCCGATGAGATCTATGCATGTGCTCCAGCGTGGAGAGAGGACGTCTGTACCGGCGAGAACACTCTGACGTCTCTGAGCGTGCGGCATTAATTCATGAGATAGCCTTTGTTCAAGCCTATCAGAGCGCTCTATTGTGTATGCGGTGCAACTCATTAATATGCACGAGAGCTTCGAAGACTGTGTGTACGTGTTGCAGTGTCCAGACGGCAGGGACGCCACGTTGTGCTTCCAAAACAAGTGGAAGGAGACGCAGGTCGCCAGTGTTGTTTATGTGCTGCAGTGAAGGTTTAGTCTTCATGTCCGCTATGAGAGCGCAGCTGGACTCACACGCGTGCAGCAGAAATGCGTCTGTAAGAAACTTTATTTCTTCACCCGAGAGCTTTCCGCATCTGGAAATGGTGAAATCGGGATTTGCCGCTTGTCCCCTTTTAAAACAGACGCTGCTCCAGTTTATGTGGATTGTCCTGGTCTACAGATTTGTTAAGCCATTGGTGCTCTTTGTTTGTTTATTCAGATGGTGAAGTTAGTTTGTAGTTCATAGAGTTCGTAACTCTGTCAGTGTTTACCTTTGTCAAAATGATGAACTGTTACTGAGTTTACAGTACATTAATATCCGTACAATATTAAAGACTGAAAGATCCGCTGTAGATGCTGCTCTCCGAGTGTAAACACTGCAGTCAAACTATTACTTTTGTGTAGAACTTTCGCCGCATTTTGTGACCGGATAGTCTTCGGGTTTTTAAAAAATTATGTCTCCCTTACGCCGTGCGGTATCAAACACTCCTTAAAACAACACACTTAATAGTTTCTCACACCTCGTTTATCACGGGGGACACGCAGGAAATATTCCTGGATTAAAGTATAAGTGCCAAACTGCAGTTAAAGTCCACAAATTAATAATTTGGCAAATAATTGGATGACTGACGTCCATGTAAACACAGTCACTGTCTTTCTTCCCTGCGTCTGTGTGTTTGTAAATGAGCGCGTGCACAAATGGAAACTCCCATCTTTATGCAAAACCTTCCCTCATTCCCTCCTCTGACACGCCCACCTAAACAGCTGGACACACCCAGTTTCCTGAGCTTTTCCAGACTGTAGGTGTGAACACACCCAGCTGAACCAGGGGGGTTTCGTGGCCCTTTAAAGACAATGTTGTTACTAATAATCACTCACATGTCAAAGACTGTGATAAAAGATCCGATAAAATCCAGCTCACAAATGCTTTTTATATTGAAAACACATCATTTTGTGTGTGTGTTTGTGTGTTTCTTTTTTGACCAAATCAGTGTTGTCATTTGTGAACTTGGCAATACATTTTTTGTTGGCAGTTCAGTAGTTTTGATCAGGACTGAGGCTGATTAACAGATTTATGCTGAAATCTTTGAAAAACCTTTTTATGTGATGCATTTTTACAGCAGTTTAACTGAGTGGATGTTTTCATCCTGAACATAACAAAAGGGCAGTACATTTGTACAGTGCACAAAGGTTCATTTGGCGCCACGGTGGCCTAGTGGTTAGCACGTTCACCTCACAGCAAGAAGGTCGCTGGTTCGATCCCCGGCTGGGCCAGTTGGCATTTCTGTGTGGAGTTTGCATGTTCTCCCCGTGGTTGCGTGGGTTTCCTCCGGGTGCTCCGGTTTCCCCCACAGTCCAAACACATGCGGTACAGGTGAATTGGGTAGGCTAAATTGTCCGTAGTGTATGAGTGTGTGTGGATGTTTCCCAGAGATGGGTTGCGGCTGGGAGGGCATCCGCTGCGTAAAAATATGCTGGATAAGTTAGCGGTTCATTCCACTGTGGCGACCCCAGATTAATAAAGGCACTAAGCCGAAAAGAAAATGAATGAATGACAGGTTAATTTCAAGTAAAAACTGATTGAAATTTGGTTGCCCTGGTTGTTTTCAGGGTACATTAAGCCACTATTTCCTTATAATGGACTTGAATGTGGGAGAACGTTTAACGTGATATCGTTCATTTAAAAAAAATGTATGAATGTTTTTAAGAAAAAATAATTTTCTTACTCAAATCATGTTTGATTTTGACCTGCTAATTTTTGCTGGAATGATGTGTCTTTACTGAAGGATGAGTTTGATTTAGTTTGAATTTCTAATCATTTATTACTATTATTATTGTTGTTGTTGATGTTGTTATTATTAGTATCATTATTGTTGTTATTGTTGTTATTATTGTTATTATCATTTTTATTGTTGTTGTTGTTGTTGTTGTTGTTGTTATTAGTATCATTATTGTTGTTGTTATTATTGTTATTATCATTTTTATTGTTGTTGTTATTATTATTGTTGTTGTTATTATTTATATCTTCATTTCCTCTGCTTTGACTCTTGTGCTGAATTGCTGCTGAATTGTTTCCCTTCTGATTAATGCTGCTATTTTTGCTATAAATTATTATATACAGTAATTATTTGCACATGTGAAATTTATGATATTTTGAGCTGTCAGAACTCGTCATTGAGCATCACTGAAATAGACTTTAACAGACATGTTTACAGTTGTGAATGTCACCATATATAAACTATTGCACAGCTGAGGTGATGATGGTGTGGAGAGTCCATTTCTCGAATAATTACAGCTGTATTCCACCGCATCTGAATGCTCTGTTCAGATGTTGTGTGCGTGTGTGTGTGTGTGTGCGTGTGTGCGTGTGTGCGTGTGTGCGTGTGTGCGTGTGCGCGTGTGCGTGTGTGCGTGTGTGCGTGTGTGTGTGTGTGTGTGCGCGTGCGTGCGTGCGTGTGTGAGAGTGTATTAGTCAGGTTAATGTCTTCCTCAAACTGCTCGTGTGTGTAGCACTAGTGTCCTCCACATCTCCTCCTCCTGTTGTGATTTCTGACTATTGTAGCAGTGTAATAACTCGCATTCAGTGGAGGGATATGGAGCTGTAATGCGCTCTAAACCTGCCGGAACTACTTTATCTGTGTGTTTATCTGACAATAACTAGGCGCACATGCAATTCTGCAGACTTTTGAACCATCATTGATTCTGTGTATTTACTGGTGTAAATGTGTGTACATTATTTATTTAATTTTCAAATTAATTTCAGTAATAATATTGACTAATATGAAAATATTAATATGATTTATTTATAATACAGTTTGTAGACTAATATTTTCTGTCTTTTAGTAGAGATTTTATATGAGAGGCTTGCTGTGTTTACCAAATAAAGTGGATCTAATTGGATTTGCATTGTAAACCATTAAATAAACGTTAAAAATATATATATTTTTTTCCTATATTAAGGTTTTAGTTACGATTCTCCCAAAATCAGAAAAAAATGTTCCTTAAATCTTTTTTCTGGCATCAAAATGATCAAAAATTTGATCAAAAGTTTTAGATTTTTGCTCAAAGGTTTGAAAGACAAAAGCTGCGGGTTTAATCCAGATTAAAAATCATTGATTTAATCATTTTATCTCACTTTAGCACAGTGCTGAGCATAAATGAACAAACTCCCTTCAGAAAATAATGTTATTATCCATTCCTCAGTGACTGTAGACAATATCATTTGGTGCGTTTAAGTTTGTTAATCTGATATATTCATTAAAATGAGAGTTTAGTCACTGAGCATCTTAGTAATAGTGAGATGGTCAGCACCAATAGCCTAGTGGTTATGTGCACTGACATGTAGCACTATGGTGCTCACAGTGACCCAAGTTCCATTCCCGGCTCAAGGTCTCTTGCTGACACTTCCTCTCTCTCTGCTCCCAGTACTTTCCTGTCTTTAGCCTCCACTGTCCTTTCCAATTAAAGGTGAAAAACCCCTAAAATAATTATAACAAATAAATAAATAAAATTAGTAAGACAATCATTTAAATCCAAACCAGTTATTGCTAAAATAAATTACAAACTACAAATTTTCAATTAATTCAAGCATGTTTTTCTTGATTTTTCATGTTTATTAACATTTTTGCTAATATTGACTAGTGTGTCGTGATGTTTGAGCTGTGATGTAGTGGTTTTGTTAGATAAGTTGATCAGTTTAGTCTTTGGTATTGACTACTCTAATCTGCACGCATGTATTTCCCAAATGATGTTTGACTGTGGCAAACGGTTGACCATGTTTTAACTAATGACTTAAGGTAATTTAAGCATCACAGTGGTGTAGTGGGTAGCACGGTCACCTCACAGCAAGAAGGTCGCTGGTTCGAGTCTCGGCTGGGTCAGTTGGTGTTTCTGTGTGGAGTCTGCATGTTCTCCCCGTGTTGGTGTGGGTTTCCTCCGGGTGCTCCGGTTTCAGTCCAAACACATGCGCTATAGGGGAATTGATCAACTACACTGGCCCTAGTGTATGAGTGTGTATGGGTGTTTCCCAGTGATGGTTTGCAGCTGGAAGGGCATCTGCTGTATAAAACACATGCTGGATAAGTTGGCGGTTCATTCCGCTGTGGCGACTCCATATTAATAAAGGGACTAAGCCGAAAAGAAGATGAACAAATGAATGAAAGTAATTTAAATAATGGTTTACACACACAGTATTGTTGGTTTACAAAGAAAATCAAACAAACACAATCCTGTTGCACGACTACAGTTGTAAAGAAAGCAGGTTAAATGAGAATCTAAAATACTCTATGGCAGACTTCAAAAAGTAAAGCTGATTTAGTGTTCATACGTGTTTTATTTTGATCGTTTTTGAATGAATTGCTCCTACACACTGAAAAAAATGATTCAATGCTGTTTCCTTGGATTTACTCAATTTTTTTACGTTAAGTGGCTGTAAACAATTTATTTGGGCTGAATTTAAACAAACAAATTAAGTTGAACATTATTAAATGTAATTTGTTTGTTTAAATTCAGCCCAAATAAATTGTTTACAGCCACTTAACGTAAAAAAATTGAGTAAATCCAAGGAAACAGCATTGAATCATTTTTTTCAGTGCACTCAATATTTTCAGATTTTTCCTAGTATATGAATTCCGGTATTTTTACCATAAACCAACTTATCAACCGTTTTCTAGAGACTGATATTTCAGAAATGATGGGATGTGTTGAACACGACTGCATCGAGTGTGTTAACTAGCGACATCATTAGGAGATGCAATCCAAACATTTTTTTCCTTGCTGGCGTAGTTAAAGGGTGAACAGATTCAGCAGTTTCTCTCAGTATCTCCTTTAATATTTGTTCTTAATAAAGTCTTATGTGTTTTATTTGGGCTAGAATAAAATCAGTTCTTAATAGTGTTAAACCCATGTTAAGGTCAATATTATTATCCCCTTCAGCAATATTAGTGTTGGATTGTCTCCAGAACAAACCACTGTTATACAATGACTCGCCTAATTACCCTAACTTTACCGTAATTACCCTAGTGAAGCCTTTACATGTCACTGTAAGCTGAATACTAGTGTCCTGAAGAACATCTAGTCTAATATTATGTGCTGTCATCATGACGAAGAGAACAGTTATGAAATGAGACCCTCTTCACAAGCCTGTTATGACGAGTTTAGCAGTCATCAGCATCTTAAACCCTTGAAAGTTTTTAATATTTTGATATTTATATACATTTTTAAGAAACGTATGAGCCTTTATATGCATTTATGCTTGTATTTTATCATCTTTGCCTCAAATGACCTCTTGTGCGAGGCGTTTCTAATGCAGCGTCTATGGGATCTGACATTGTTCTGTCCTCTGGCTGCCGTCATCAGTCTCACACTATTGTTTTCTATTTCTGAAAGTCTTCATAACACTGTTGTGGAGGTTTTCTGTCATTATTTGAGCAAATAAGATGGTAAAAACATGATTTGTTGTGTTCTCCCATTCACTGCGCTCTAAGTTTTCCAAACTAAGACGCCTTCTGCTACTGAGAAACCCGGCAGTGTGAAAAGAGTCTATTAAAGCTATTGTTTAGAAATGTGTTGTGCAAAAATCTCTCCTTAAAACAGATCTTGCAGACAAAATAGGAACAAATTATGCAGCTGGAAGGGCATCCGCTGTGTAAAACATGCTGGAATAGTTGGCGGTTCATTCCGCTGTGGGAATAAAGGGACTAAGCCGAAAATAAAAATGAAGGAATGTAAAAGACTGCAAGTTTAACAGGACGGCGAGTAAACTTGTGTATCTATTTGTCTGTTGACCCACTCATTTTCAATATTCGACCCAGTCTGGTCAGGTTACTCTGGGACATCGGGTCTCTGCTGTTTGTTTGGATCTCCGGGCAGGAAGCTGTCGACATGTTTCCTGCTAAGTTGCTGTTTTGCACGCATCACTTCCTGTCTGTGTGTGGATCCGCATGTGTTGATTTGTGTGTTCAACGTCACACTCTTCTCAGTGTGTGTAATAATCTTCATTCACCTACACATGAGATTAATGAGTGTGAATCTTTAATACAGTACTGAAAACAACCTCAGATACTGCTGGTTGGTTCCTGTTGGTTCTGCTCCTTTATTACCAACCAATAGTGTGTACGCCATTATAACGCCACAGATCACTGCCTGTTCATGCCAGAGTCCTGCGGGAACAGTGATTAACCGGTGCTCATCTGTGTGTAGCTTCTCTTTATTGATGATTTGGTTACGGGTAAAACGGAGACCATGTGGGTCAGGTAGTTGAAACGGTAGATTACAGGGAGGGCCGGTGTTCTGACGATCTGTGCTGCCTCATCAGAATGTGCTACCGGTAGCTCAATCTGTCATATTTCATCTAAAAAAACAGGGTTAGCACATCTTGACAGATTCAAATGTCTATTTATTAACCATCGCGATGTTTCACATTAGACATTGTACGATGCTGAATTGATCGCCCGACCCCAACAGATGCACTATATTCACTCATCAGTGGATATTCAGTGTTTTCCAAAAGTCTCCATCAGACTAAAGACACAAAGCGCTGTAAGGACCTCTTTATTGTGAGTTTGGAGCTCTCGTTTAGTCGTGTTCAGCTTTGCAGATCAGTAAACTGTTACACACACACACAAACACACACACACACACACAGATGTTTGTTTTTGTGAAAAGTGTTGACATTACATAGGTTTCCATTTCATTTTATACGGTCCAAACTGTATATTATATTGCCCTCACCCCTAAACCCCCCCACAGGAGCCTGTGTGCAGCTTTACTCTCTGATTAACTCACTCTGGGGGGTTTAGAAGCTTTTGGAGGAATGAGGACGTCACCAATGTCCTCATATTTCACCTCCTACTGTAATACCTGTGTCATTATACAGATTTGTGTCCTGACATGGCAGAAAAACACGTACACACACACACACCTCCAGTCTCCTGCAGTCTAAATGTCATCTAGAAACTGAAACTGTCTGTCCTTCTGTGGAACGCTGAGGAAATATTCAGCAAATGTCCTGCTTCCTCATTTCATGATGATCGGAGACTCCATATTCAAATGCAGATCCGTATGATGAGTCGGGTGTTTACACACTGTTAAATCATCCCGAGATTAGCACTTTCCCCTATTATGTGACTCATGGTTTTATCTTTTAGTTTATTTCTGCTCCTCAGATGCATTATGGGATCTAGATTATTCTTTCTACACCGTTTAACTGTGCAAAGCTTCAAGAGAGTGTGTTTTCTGCTCATGTGTATTAGTCTGCAGTGCTGGAGAGTGTGTGTTGTTGTATATTACCCTACAAACACCTTATAACTGCAGCACATTTACTGTTATTCTACACACTTATTCCTCTAGATATTATTAGTTATATTATCTCAAACCACTAAAATGTCAGTAAAAGTCATTGTTAAAGAGCCCCTATTATACATTAAAATGGTCATATTTTGGTTTTGGGGGTCTCCAACAGCAGGCTGATCTGCATGCATGGTCAAAAACACTTTCCTTGTGTTATAATCTGCATTTATTTTACCTCATTATCCCAGCGGCTCCTATATGAATCGTTCAGCGCTTCATTTGTTCCCAAACCCCTCCTTAGCGCGATGCTAAACTGCACTGATTGGACCGATGACCCAGTCTGCTGTGATTGGTCGACAGCGCTCAGCGTGATAGAATGCCCACCACGGCTTATCGATATTGAAGTAGTCATAGTGTGTGCGTGAGCATATCTGCCAACACTC
>CAIGQQ010026720.1:1111-16195 GCA_903798035.1 Danio albolineatus | reverse complement strand
ACAAATAATAATAATAATAATAATAATAATAATAATAATAATAATAACAACAACAACACCAACAACAACAACAACAACAACAACACTACAAATAATAATAATAATAATAATAATAATAACAATAATAAATAACTATAATAATAACAATAATAATAATAATAACAATAATCATAACAATAACAACAACACTACTACTACTACTACTACTACTACTACTACTAATAATAATAATAATAATAATAATAATAATAATAACTATAATAATAATAATAATAATAATAATAAATATTAAAGTGATCATGTGACTCTGAAGACTAATGAAGTTGGAAATTAATCTTTAAAATCACTGGAATAAATTCATTCATTCATTCATTCATTTTGTTTTCGGCTTAGTCTCTTAATTAATCAGGGGCCGCCACAGCGGAATGAACGTGTAAACATACACATGAACATTTTGAGTTTACTCGATTCATTAGCGCGTACAAATCTGCTTCATTCACACTTCAAATTCACTTCACAATAGATGCGGATTCCCGTTATGGGCATGGCTTCTGTCTGGCCGGTGACTCTAGTTTTGTTGCTAAATGACTAACATGGATTTTATCGAGGGAATAACTGTGTTTATGTGCTTTATGAAGGTTAAAAAACAGCGTCGATTCGTTTGGCGCCATCTCTAAGACCACTAGATCCTTTCAGAGGTGCACCCAGCTCTGAGTTTATAAACTCCTCTAGAAATAAACCTGTATGATGGAAGCGTTCAGCAGTGCTTCTGACTGAGCCAAGCCCAGTTTGATGAACTGTTGGTGTCGGCAGGAGGATTTTCCGTCGGGACACCAACAATAGGCGCTACGCCATAATCACGCCCCCGCAAGAGCAAGCTCCTGATTGGTTAATGCGATTAATTTTCGCTAATCACTTCATTCACGCTGCGTTATTCGCACTGCAGAATGTCTATTCGCGCCTTTGCATTGACTTAACAAGTAAATCACTCAAGCTTGACACTTTTACCGTGTTTGGTGTGAACGCAGCATTAAACATCACTTGGGGAAAATGAGTATTATATATTTCACAGAAGGGCTAATAATTTAGCATTCAATTGGGCATTATTAGCCTTTAAATGTATATTTGCATATTAGTTTTCCATTTTGAATTTAATGATAAGATAATGCCAATAAAAAGTATATTACTTGCATTCTATATATAAAAAAGTGTACTGAATGCATTGCTGTAGCATATTAACTTTGTATTATAGAGATGCTAAATATCTGTGTTTACAAATAAAGATTCAAAGAACGTTACAAAGAACAATTCATTTGTGTGAATTAGTTTGATTTAATGATTCAAAATTACGATCCAATTATTTATTTCATGTAATACATGTTGCATTCGGGGCGTAACGGTGGTGCAGTGGGTAGCACAATCGCCTCACAGCAAGAAGGTCGCTGGTTTGAGCCCCGGACGGGTCAGCTGGCATTTCTGTGTGGAGTTTGCATGTTCTCCCCATGTTGGCGTGAGTTTCCTCCGGGTGCTCCGGTTTCCCCCACAGTCCAAACACATGCGGTACAGGTGAATTGGATGAGCTTAATTGGCCATAGTGTAAGTGAGTGTATGTGTGTTTCCTAGTGATGGGTTGCAACTAAAAGGGCATCTGCTGCGTAAAACATATGCTGGATAAGTTGGCGGTTCATTCCGCTGTGGCGACCCCTGATTAATAAAGGGACTAAGCCGAAAATAAAATGAATTAATGAATGAATGAGCGAGCATGTTGCAATCGGTCCACTTTTGTCATTGTGCAGACAAAAAAACTAACAAAAAAAAAATATAAAAAAATATGGTAAATATTTTCCAGTATTGTGTTGTGGCTGGAAGGGCATCCGTTATAGTAAAACATTTGCCAGAATAGTTGGAAGTTCTTCCGCTGTGTACCTTGGCTTTAGGGGTCAAACAACAAAAAACAGTGGCGTAGTGAGTAGCACGTTCGCCTCAGCTCATGAAGGTCACTGGTTCGAGCCCGAGCTGGGTAGGTTGGCGTTTCTGTGTGGAGTTTGTATGTTCTCCCCATGCTGGCGTGGGTTTCCTCCGGGTGCTCCAGTTTCCCCCACAAGTCCAAAGACATGTGGTATAGGTGAATTGGTTAGGCTAAATTGTCCGTAGTGTATGAGTGTGAATGAGTGTGTATGGGTGTTTTCCAGAGATGGGTTGCAGCTGAAAGGGCATCCGCTGCATAAAACATCTGCTGGATAAGTTATCAGTTCATTCCGCGGTGGCAACCCCAGATTAATAAAGTGGCTAAGCCGAAAAGAAAATGAATGATGTTTAGATGGGATTCTGAAGTCAGATGCCAGTTTCAGTAGTCACGTCAAAGCAGCTAAACTAAATCAGCATACTATCATCTCAAAAACATTGCCATAATTAGATGCTTTGGTTCCAGTGAGGACTTAGAGAAACTTGTTCATGCTTTTATCAGCAGCAGGGCGGATTACTGTAATGGGCTCCTCACTGGCCTTCCCAAAAAGACAATCAGACAGTTGCAGCTCATCCAGAACGCTACGGCTAGGATTCTGACCAGAAGCAGGAAATCAGAGCACATCACACCTGTCCTCAGGTCTCTTCACTGGCTCCCAGTTACATTCAGAATAGAGTTTAAAGTATTATTACTTGTCTATAAATCCCTAAATGGCCTAGGACCTCAATACATTACAGATATGCTCACTGAATACAAACCTAATAGATCACTCAGATCATTAGGATCAAATAAACTAGAAATTCCAAGAGTTCAGTCAAAGCAGGGTGAATCTGCTTTCAGCTATTACGCCCCTCGCTGCTGGAATCAGCTTCCAGAAATGATCAGATGTGCTCCAACATTAGGTACATTCAAATCAAGACTGAAAACACATCTGTTTAGCTGTGCCTTTACTGAATGAGCACTGTGCTACGTCCGACAGATCGCACTATTGTGTCTTTCTTTTCTTTTTCATTCCTGTTCTAGCACATTTTAATCAGTTTTTAATCATTTTTAACTCTTTGTTGTTTATTTTCATTATGTAAAGCACTTTGAATAACCATTGTGTATGAAACGTGCTATATAAATAAACTTGCCTTGCCAAAAGGAAGTTAATAAATGAATAAAGCAAATGATGTCAGGTTTTTCCTGTGTAAATAGTGCATGTAATGCAAATAATCAACAACGTCACGGATTTTACAAACATTCAACTCTACTTTTTCAAACAAAACGATTCATATTTCTGATTAATGTCCTTCATAAGAGCGGCTGATGAAGCTGTCAGTGAAATACTGACTCCTCTGAGCAGCTTCAAAACGCTGAGATGAAGAAATATGCTTTTAAGCCGGTTGAGCCCCGAACCTTCAGACTTCCTGTGATTTCTTCATCCAGTCGGACATAAAACACACATCAGGAAAACACCTTCAGCCAGCCTGTCCAGCAGCTTTACTGCTCCACACACACACACACACAGACACATACACACAGCTGTCTGTTTTCCTTCACATTACTGATGAAGCTAATAGACAGATAAATCACGTCTCTCTGTCAAAGTGCGTGTGTGTGGTAATACATTCAACTCAGGATTTTAGTGCTCTACATTGCAACAGCAACAAATCTTAAGCAGCAATAATATCCTGAACACACACACACACACACACGCGCACAGAAATAGAGAGACGCCTGTACAACAGCACTCTATTTCATTCATAATTATAATGTCTGGAGTTCAAGCTGACCACAGTCCCACAACTAATCATATATAACATCCGGCGCTACACACAGCAGTCAAATTCACAACCCGTCACTAAAACAACAATAAATAACAAATGACGTGCAGCATTCGACACTAAACAATCACCAAACTACTGATACATAACATACAGAGATTGCAGAATTATTAAGCAAGTTGTATTTTTGAGGATTCATTTTATTATTGAACAACAACCATGTTCTCAATGAACCCAAAAAACTCATTAATATCAAAGCTGAATATTTTTGGAAGTAGTTTAGTTTGTTTTTAGTTTGAGCTATTTTAGGAGGATATCTGTGTGTGCAGGTGACTATTACTGTGCATAATTATTAGGCAACTTAACAAAAAACAAATATATACCCATTTCAATCATTTATTTTCACCAGTGAAACCAATATAACATCTCAACATTCACCAATATACATTTCTGACATTCAACAACAAAACAAAAACAAACCAGTGACCAATATAGCCACCTTTCTTTGCAAGGACACTCAAAAGCCTGCCATCCATGGATTCTGTCAGTGTTTTGATCTGTTCACCATCAACATTGCGTGCAGCAGCAACCACAGCCTCCCAGACACTGTTCAGAGAGGTGTACTGTTTTCCCTCCTTGTAAATCTCACATTTGATGATGGACCACAGGTTCTCTATGGGGTTCAGGTCAGGTGAACAAGGAGGCCATGTCATTACTGTACATACTATTTAAAGTGTCCTGTTATGCAGTTTAATAGGTTTATTTTGTTGAATTTGTCCATAATATACTGTAGGCGTGTAACAATATTAAACCCAAGCCAAAAAATGTGGTGCGCCCCCTATGGTTCGAACCACGATACTCTTATAGTGAACTACCATCCACCACCACAGAACAATAATATAGCATAGATAGAGCAAATCACAAAGATTTATTCGAGGAACTGTGCTTTTCAATCCCCTCCTCTATGAGAGCCTGCTTTGCTCTGATTGGTGGGATCTGTCCCAGTCTATTGTGATTGGTCTACTGATCATTGAAATTAAGGTAAAGTTAGTTATATATTTGTATATTCATTAATTTTATCGGTCTTTATATTGTTTACTACGTTAATTTAAATATCTGGTCTGAAAATGCATTTTAGTATGACTTCAATACAACACTACCATTACTTTATTGACTGTGAACAACACTGAAGAAAAATAATTCAAATATAATTCCTTGGATTTACTCTTTTTCTTTAAGTTAAGTGGTTGTAAACAATTTATCTGGGCTAAAATTAAGCAAACAAATGAAGTTGAATGTTACTGAATTCAGTTTGTTTGTTTAAATTCAGCACATACAAATTGTTTGCAACAATTTTGAAGACGAGTGAATGGTGTACATTGATAGTCATATAATTTTACCATTTGCAATGTGCAAAGAATACTTTTCTGAAATTATATTATTAAGCAGAATCTTTGAATGTTTTGTGATTGATCTACTGATCTTTGAAATAAAGGTAAAGTTGGTAATATATTTGCACATTTGTTCATTTTAACGGTCTCTATATTGTTTACGACGTTAATTTGAATATTGGGTCCAAAATAGCATTTTAGTATGACTTCAAAACAACATCAGCACTATTTTATTGACTCAATAACAATGTTGTACAGTGATAGTCATTGGCTATATTTTGGCTGACTTTTCTATGATTTCACCATTTAGAATCTGCAAATAATCATTTTCTGAAAGTATAATATTAAAGAGAATCTATCAGTGGGAATATAAAACCAGCTTTCCCTCATTATTAAACAGTAAGGGTGTAACGATGTTAAGCCGAAGCAAAAAAATAAATAAAAAATGCAGTGAGTCCTCTATGATTCGAACCCGGATGTTGTGTTCACACCAGATGCGACATGCGCAAATAAATCATGCTATTGGCATGTATATTGACGTGTGAACATTTTAAGCTTACTCCCTTCATTCGTGTGTCCAATTCGCTTTATTCGCCCGGCAAACTCACTTCACATGGGATGCAGATTCGCATCACAGGCAGGGCTTTTGTTTGCCCAGTGACTCTAGTTCTATTGCTAAATGGCTAACAAATTTTATCGAGAAAGTAGCTGTGCATTGTGTGCTTTAGGAATGCTGAACAATAGCGTTGCTTCATTTGGCGCTGTGTCTGAGTCCACTAGATCCTTTGAGAGGTGCATCCAGCTCTGTGTGCTCATAAACTCCTCCAAAAACTATATCTGGATAATGGAAGCTTTCATCGGTGCTTCCGACCAAGCCAAGCTCAGAATGATGAGCTGTTGTCCGGTGTCTGCAGGAGGATTTCCCCTCGGGACACAACAGGCATATAGCACAGACAGTGAGAGCAAATCTTTATTCAAAGAATGAAGTCTCAAAGATTTATTTGATTCATTTGAGGAATTGTTCTTTTCCAACCCCTTCTCTATGCTGTGCTCTGATTTGTCGGATCTGTCCCAGTCTGTTGTGATTGGTCTACTGATCATTAAAATTAAGGTAAAGTTGGTTATATATTTGCACATTTGTTCATTTTAACGGTGTCTATATTGTTTAATACGTTAAGTTGAATATTCGGTCTGAAATCACATTTTAGTATGACTTCAAAACAACATCAGCACTATTTTATTGACTCTGAACAATGTTGTACAGCGATAGTCGTTGGCTGACTATATATCGGCTGACTATTCTATATGATTTCCCCATTTAGGATTTGCAAATAACACTTCTCTGAAATTTAAATATTAAGGAGAATCAATCAATGTGTGAATATTTATTGGGACACCACTAACTGGCACTACATCATAACCACACCCCTACAAGAACAAGCTCCTTATTGGTTAACGCGGCACGAACGTCCTCTGAAGTTCAGATTTTTTAAATTATTTCGCGCCAAATGTGATTAATTCACACCACCTCATTCGCGCGTATAGCGTCGCTGGATGTCTATTAACATCTTTGCATTAACTTAACATGCAAATCATTCACACTTGATGTTTCATCAGTGTCTGGTGTCAACGAACCACTATCTACCCCGACTACCACAGAACACTAATATAGCAAAGATAGAGAGAGCAAATCTTTATTTCACAGAATAATGTCTCAAAGATTCATTTGAATCAGTCTGAGGACTGTTCTTTCAAAACCCCTTCTCTATAAGAGCTTGCTCTGATTGGTCGGATCTGACCCAGTGTGTTGTGATTGGTCTACTAATCTTTGAAAAGAGGGCAGACCAACCAAGACCAAACCAAGTGCTGCTTATGAAAGAGAGAGGTTTCAGTTAATCCAGGGTTTAGGGCAGCTGGAAGTTGAGATCATCTCTTTAAAAGTTTTTCTAGAAAATGGCCTCAGAGAATCAAAAACTCAGGAAATATTTGGAAAACAGGAATAATAGATAGGATTTAGTAAATTATTCTCGCTCTCTTTTAAGCTTGAGTGTTTTCTTTCCTTCTAAAATATCCGCACTCCAGATCAGTAGGTGGCGGTAATGCACCTATCAGTTGGTTTGCCAAACCGCCATAAAACATCAGAAGAATAAGAAGACCAAACCAAGCAGATGCTGCATCCCAATTCACATACTTTTACTACACACTAAAAGTATGTACTCTTTTTGTGAAGGAAAAATAGATACTTTTGAGTGTGTAACAGAAGAGTATGCAAGCTTTGGGACATACTGCTTCCTCGTTAGCAGATCGTTGTGTTGCTTAGTTAAGAGCCCTGTCAATCATCCACAACTCTGTCGTATTTAATGTCCTACCTTATTGGAGAAGCAGCAGCAGGATAATCTCTCATTCACAAGTGTTTCATGCTGAGAAATCTCCTCAGGTCTTTGAATAATTCTGGATTCAGACGTTAATGTCCAAACATGTCTTTATATAAGTTCAGTATTGTTGTTGCAGATGAAATTAACACAGACAACACCATTTAAAGATTCTCCAGTGGGCTAGATATTAACTAACAGTCTCTACTTGACGGTTGGTCTCGCGCGTCCATCATGTTTGTAGTTTGTTTACACTTTTCATCTGGTTTTGTAGTTCTAATCGAATTCACGTCCAACGTGCAATGTACTGTGAGCAAAATCAGCGGTTAGAGTATGGACGCTTCTATACTTAAAATTTTGACTGGAAATCGTAAACGTAAAAAGAAATTTTGGCATACTCTTTTCACACTACGATTTGGGACATACAAATTCTATTTTCACACACTATTTGGGACAGATAGTATGTGAATTGGTACGCAGCATGAGTATTTCCACAATGTCATCTGTAGCTTTAAATTCCACAAGCCCTTTATATGGATTTTGACTGTCAGCGTTTTATTAGCTGAGGAAAAAAAAAAACCTTCTGAAAGTGATCACAACAATATCAATTCTCTCTAATTATATTTGTGGTCTGAATGATGAATCCTTTTCCGAATGACTTCTAAAACTACATCTTAATATAGAGGTAAAGTTGGTTTAATAATTGAATATTCAGATATATTCTCCTTAATAATAAAATTTGAGAAAAGTATTCTTTGTAAATTCTTAATAAGCGAATCATATTAGCAGCCAATGACTATCAAAGTACAACATTGTTCATTCATTCATTCATTTTCTTGTCGGCTTAAGCCCTTTATTAATCCGGGGTCGCCACAGTGGAATGATCCGCCAACTTATCCAGCATTTGTTTTACGCAGCGGATGCCCTTCCAGCGACAACCCATCTCTGGGAAACATCCATACGATCTCATTAACACTCATATTGTACACTATGGACAATTTAGCTTACCCAGTTCACCTGTACCGCATGTCTTTGGACTTGTGGGGGAAACCGGAGCACCCGGAGGAAACCCACGTAACCACGGGGAGAACATGCAAACTCCACACAGAAATGCCAACTGACCCAGCCGAGGTTCGAACCAGCGACCTTCTTGCTGTGAGGCGAATGTGCTACTCACTACGCCACCGTGGCGCCCTACAACATTGTTCAGAGTCAGTCAAATAGTGCTAATGTTGTTTTTAAATCCTACTTGCATGCAAATTCAGACCAAATTATCAAAGTAGCGTGGTAAAAAAATATATATATATAGAGAGACCGCTAAATGAACAAACATGCAAATATAAAACCAGCATTACCTCTATCATCTTTATCATTAACATAATAGTTTGGTAGTGATGGTCGTTTTAGGAATTAGTGGTTTTGTTGCATGTATCAAACTGGTAAGGTCACTTGATTTCAGTAAACAAGGCTGTGTTACATCATTATTGTTTGGAAAAAAGAAAAGAAAAGAAAAACAGCTAATTCTAATGGACTCTTGGTTGCATTTACATGATTTTAAGCTGTTCTTATCACGTAGTGTTTTAAACATTAAGGTAAATTTGGATTTATATTCACACATTCGTTCTGTGATTGCGCTTGTGACCCACTCTCTATATTGTTTACCATGCTGCTTTGAATATTCAGTCAGAAATAGCATACAAATATGACTTTAAAACAACATTAACACTAGTTAACTGACTGTGAACAATGGTCTTTAATAGTCTGGCTGCTAAAATGACTTCCCTATTTAGATTTATTTGCCCAGGAGTGTTTGACACCCATTTCTCAGTTTGTTTGACAAGTGTGAGAGCTCCAAATTGTGCCCAGGCGTTCAGTTGGCTGGCCCTGGCCCAGTTGGAAAAGGTGTGCCAGAGCGCGATTCAGTTGGGCTTTGGCGTATTACGCTTGTAGTGTGAGTGCAAAGCTCGCCCGAGCGCAAAACTGAAGATGTGACGTCACCTTTAAGGGATCATTTTATAGGGATTTATTAATCATTGTTACTTTTCAATGAACGGGAACGGTCATAGTTTATTAAAGATACAACCCCCACGCTATGCCTTCAGCAAACTTCCATGACTTTCATGAACATTTATGAGCATCAAAAATGATGGATCTTTTCAGCAAAACATTTGACTTTGTGTCAGTGTATCACAAATGACTTAACACAATACTAAACAACAACTAGAATAGAACTAAACAATAGAACTAATATGATCATATTACTCCAGTTCTTTCATCATTGCATTGGCTCCCTATTAAATATTGCATAAATGTAAAAATTTCACTGACTACCTATAAAGCCCTGAACGGCTTAGCTCCCCAGTATTTGAGGGATCTCCTGGTGTATTATAGCCCATCACGTCCTCTACGTTCAATTAATTCTGGACAATTGGTTATTCCCAGAATATCAAAATCAACTGTAGGCGGTAGATCTTTCTCATATCTGGCACCTAAACTCTGGAACAGCCTTCCTAGCACAGTTCGGGACACTCTTTCAGTTTAAAACTAGATTAAAGACACATCTCTTCGCATTAGCATACACATAAAACACAAATGCTTTGGAATCCAAATCCTCTAAAGGATTGTTAGTCTGCATTATCTAGGGCAACCGGAGCTGGGAACACTTCCCAAAAGACATTATAATTTGAACGGCATCTGCGCTTATGTTGGTCTTTGTTAATTATTCCCAAGGTTTCCATAATCCTGGACCAGGCAGTATCCTGAGCAGCTGCTGTGGTGGTCATGGAGGAGTGGAGAGTATGGGACCGATCCCTGTGACATACGAGTCCTCGCATTGATTCGGTGACCCCCCACCTGCGGCTTCTCCACAATGGACGTTGAGCGTTCTCCAGCCTCCGGCACCTAGACTGCAGCTCTGCACAAGATCTTAGGCCATAGGAGAAATGGTCCTGCCCAACTGAGCCTGGTTTCTCTCAAGGTTTTTTAATCTTTCGCCAATTGGTGAAGTTTTTTCCTCGCCACTATCGCCACTGGGTGGCATGGTTGGGGACTTGTTAGGCTGTGCATCGATGGATTACTCTTCAGCGTTTGAACTCTCAACAGTGAATATTAAACCACACTGAACTGAACTAAACTGAACTTCAACACTGAAAACTGAACTAACACCGTTTCAATTTACTATAATCCATGTAAAGCTGCTTTGGCACAATCTACATCAGGGGTGATCAGGGTAGGAGCTGAACTCAGCAGGATCTCCAGGAGTAGGGTTGAGCACCATTGATCTACATTGTAAAAGCGCTATAGAAATAAAGATGAATTTAATTGAATAGAACTAAAGCAATCTCCATTGTACGGAGCGAGAGAGCTTCTCTTCTAATAAACTGAACAGTTGAATCATGGACGACATAAGCATGCTCGGAAGTCAAAAAAACGCAATGTGAATTCGGGCCGAGGGGGACAGTAGAGCCTGGGCATGATTCAAGACAACTGTGCCTAGTGTGAGTACACCCTTAGAATTAGCAAAGGATACTTTTCTGAAATTATAATATTAAGGGGGACGTCCGAATGTAAGAATATAAAACCAACTTTACCTCAATTACTACTTTGAATATTCGGTCAGAAATAGCAGGCAAGAATGATTTAATACAACATTAACACTATTTAAATGACTGCGAACACTGTTGTACATTGATAGTCATTGGCTACTAATACGAGTAATACTTTATTTCGATGGTCCATTTGAGTATTAGTAGACTGTCTGCTTAATATCTGTTGATACTGACATTCAACAGACATTTACTGTCTATAAGAAACTTTGCAAGTACATGTCAACTTACACCAACCCTAACCCTAACCCCAACCTAACACTCTACTTATAATCACTCTAATGAGAATTAGCTGCAATGTAACTTAAACTCAACAAACGGACCATCAAAACAAAGTGTGACCCTTATACGATTTCCCTTTTTAGAACTAGTAAAGAACACTTTACAATGTGTGAATATAAAATCAGCTTTACCTCAATGTTTTGAACCCCTTTAAAAAGAGAAATTGAGTGTTTCAATCTTTGAAACGTTTGAACCAATGGCGTTTGCAAAACGACTTACTGTTCAGTGAATCATTTTGCAAAAGCCATTAGTTCAATTGTTTCAAAGCTTTGAAAAGCTTCACTTCTCCCATTACTATTACAGTGTTTGTTTCATCAATATGATTACATTCCAAACAACATCCCATGTTACCTTTAAATAAACACAGTTATATGTCCTCCATCTATTTTTAAATACTAAAAACAAACATAAAGAGATAACATGCACTCACCGTTTAACACTCTTCAGATCCAAACCCGATCAGTAAACATCCTGAGACTTTTATACTGACCCACCATGTATTCAGAGCGGCCATTTTGGGTGTGACATCATCAGGGTCACGACCTCAGCACCAGGGCTAAATCAACTGTTCTGCTGTTTGTATTATTTAAATATAGTTGTGCTTTGAGTTTTGCATGTGTCCTTAAGCAGTTTCATTAGTTTTTTTCTTTTGTTTTGTTTCAATGCGTTTATACATACATACATATATGTCAGAATTATTAGCCACCTTGAATTATTAAGACAACAGTGCCTAGTGTGAGTACACCCTTAGAATTAGCAAAGAATACAATTCTGAAATTATAAAATTAAGGAGAACGCCTGAATGTGCAAATATAAAACCAACTTTACCTCAATTACTACTTTGAATATTCAGTCAGAAATAGCAGGCAGGAATGATTCAATACAACACTAACACTATTTAAATGACTGCGAACACTGTTGTACATTGATAGTCACTGGCTACTAATACGAGTAACACTTTATTTCGATGGTCCATTTGAGTATTAGTAGACTGTCTACTTAATATCTGTTGATACTGACATTCAACAGACATTTAACTGACTATAAGAAACTTTGCAAGTACATGTCAACTTACCCTAACCCTACCCCTAACCCCAACCTAACACTCTACTTATAATCTAATGAGAATTAGTTGGCATGTAGATGCAATGTAACTTAAACTCAACAAACGGAGCATCAAAATAAAGTGTGACCCGAATACGATTTCCCTTTTTAGAACTAGTAAAGAACACTTCTCTGAAATTATATTATGGAGAAAGTCACAATGTGTGAATATAAAACCAGCTTTACCTCAATGTTTTGAACCCCTTTAAAGAGAGAAATTGAGTGTTTAATGCTTCGAAACATTTCAATCAACGGTGTTTGCAAAATGACTCACTATTCAGTGAATCATTTTGCAAAAGCCATTGGTTCAATTGTTTCAAAGCTTTAAAAAGCTTCATTTCTCCCATGACTAGAGTACGGTGTTTATGTTTCATCAATACAATTACATTCCAAACAACATCCCATGTTATCTTTCCAAAACACCCTGAAATAACCACAGTTGCATATCCTCCGTCTACTTTTAAATACTAAAATTAAAACATAAAAAGATAACATGCACTCACCGTTTAACACTCTTCAGATCCAAACCTGTTCAGTAAACATCCTGAGACTTTTATACATTGCTGACCCACCATGTATTCAGAGCGGCCATTTTGGGTGTGACATCATCAGGGTCACGACCTCAGCACCAGGACTAAATCAACTGTTCTGCTGTTTGTATTATTTAAATATAGTTGTGTTTTGAGTTTTGCTTGTGTCCTTAAGCAGTTTCATTAGTTTCTTTTTTCTTTTGTTGTTTTGTTTTGTTTTACCTACATATATATGCCGTTGAAGTCAGAATGATTAGCCCCCCTGTTTATTTTTTCCCCAATTTCTGTTTAGAGAGAGAGATAGAGATTTTTTCAGAGAAGAGAAGAGAGAAGATTTCTTCAACACATTTCTAAACATTAATAGTTTTAATAACTCATCTCTAATCACTGATTTATTTTATCTTTGCCATGATGACAGTGAATAATATTTGACAAGATATTGTTCAAGACACTTCTATACAGCTTAAAGTGACATTTAAAGGCTTAACTAGGTTAAATGGGTTAATTATAGGCAGGTTATGGTAATTAGTGGCCACTTTCTCTTTAAGCCTAGAGTTAACCGTGTGCGGTTACGTCATCCTTTCATTGTTGCATAAGGAATGTTTTTCACATTTTTTTTTGCTTACAGTTATTTTTATTAATATGGTTTAATTATCATCCTTCAGCATTGCTTTAACTTGAGATTAACTCTCTATTTATATATATATATATATATAAATATTTATATATATATATATATAAATCCTGATCTGGGACCTTATGAGAATATATATTTTTTAAATTTCTATTTTTTAAGAAAATTTTTGTTGAATAAAAACTGAATATAAATATATTGCTATATTTAGTTTGTTTTACACATTATTAAATTATTTTGTCAAGAAAATAATTAGTTTTGTGTGAGAAAATTGGCAAATCCTTTTTTTTTTAAACAAAAAAAATTGTGGGTAGTGAAAATAGTGAGTGGCTAGTAACATTTGAAAACTACTAACCACAGTGGTTCGTGATCAAAAAAGTTATTGTCAAGCCCTGTATGTATATATATAGAGCATTTCCATGCAAATGTCAACCTTGCCATGAAAAACTTAAGTTGTCATCATAAATAGCGAAACCCTTCTCATTGTTTTTGAGTATCCTTGTATTTTACAGTGCTGTACAAATACTCAAAAATGTCTCGGTCAATGTTTTCAAACAATTATATTTGATTTACCAAAATCTCACAAGTGGAAATTTCACATCCGTCACATCCATAACAGAAAAGTGTCACATCCATAACGAAGCTTTTTCTTCATAAATGCAAAAATGTAACTTAAAATAAAACCAACCATGTTTATTCTGTATAAAGCCAACGTTTATCCTTGTGATTATCATTATTTCTTTTGGATTGTGCAGTTTAATCCACAGAATTTCTACAAAGTATGTTGTACACTGTAAACTCACAGACTTTTTTGGTCACATCCAAAACGCATGTTTATTTTCTTCATTTAAAGTATAAAAACTCAGATTTTCAGATTGATATTTTTCTGATCCCATAATTCTGTGTATATTTGTTTTAGAAAATGTAAACAAATGATTCAGTATAATGTTAACATATACCTTACCTGTGTGTTTATGTTTTGAGTTTTCACTGCAAATGTCACATCCATAACGCTGGAATTGCTCATTTATAAATAAATAAATACATATCTTATTTACTATATTCTTAATAGCAGGAAACATGACCACATTACCCCTATTCTGAGGGGCCTTCATTGGCTGCCCATCCAAGTAAGAATCGATTTTAAAGTGCTTTTACTAGTGTATAAATCCCTACACAATCCAGCCCCGGATTATCTTTCAGAGCTGCTGCATTTTTATACTCCTTTAAGATCAAGTGAACAAAATCTTCTTTCAGTTCCCCAGTCCAAACTGAAACATTTCTTTCTGGCGGGTCTACAGTTGTGGAACAATTTGCCCCTTGAAATTAGAATGGCACCATCACTATCTATTTTTAAATCACTATTAAAAACTTGGGCGACACGGTAACGCAGTGGGTAGCATGATCGCCTCACAGCAAGAAGGTCGCTGGTTC
>CAIGQQ010026718.1:0-14316 GCA_903798035.1 Danio albolineatus | reverse complement strand
TATATATAAGAATTGTAACATCTGTTAGCTTGGTATAATAATAATACAAGCCCTTAAACATGCATTGCCCTTGCACTGTTTTCAGTTCAGGTGAGATTTTAGTGATGCTGTGACCACTGAACTAATAAATGTTGTCTGTCAGCTCATGTTAATTTGTGCTTTAATTTTTTCTTTTTGTTTGTTCACTGTAGGTTGCGCTGGACTGAGCGAGCTTTGGACCTCCTTGATAATCTTGTTGAGAGGTGAGAAAACAACAGCTCTGTATTTTATAATTTTACATGATGTAAAAATGCACTGATACACACACTTAAGCAATATCGTATATTGTAAAGGTGTCTTTACGCCACCATATTTCTTAAAATCAAATTATACATTTGTAATTCTTCTGTAAATGCATTTATACATCTCTGAACAGCACTGGCAGTGTGTAAAGACACAAATGCCTCTTTCAGAATTGCTTCTGTGCCTTATTTGAGTGTGAATTTGGTATTAGACTCTGTATCAGGCATGAGGCCACAGGTAAGTACAGATGACTGATAGAGTCTAAGCACAGTTCAGAAATTTCTGAACTCCTGGAACAGTTGACCAAATAAATTGAGATGGTACAGACATTAAACTATTTATATTAATCGTTGCGTTATGACAGTTTACTGACAGGTTTCGGTTATTCCAGTAGAAATCTGTGATCAGGAGTTTCTCTCTTTTGCAAGTTTCTGGGCATGTGAATTAAGCACACTGATGAACATCAGTGCACAATTGACCATGTAAAATGGACCTTATTTGCCCACCAAATTTACAAATGTGATGCACCCTAAAAACTCTCATAAAAGACTAATCCTGCAGCTAAAAGTGCACATTTTCATAGTTTTTTTTCTCTCTCTCTCTGTCTGTTTAAGAGACCCCTGGAGATGATCACTTGCAGCCTTCCAGTTATCAGGTTTCCATTGCTAAACTGGGTAAGTACATGATTTTTGTTGTTGTTTGGTCCTGCATACATGTGCAAATTTACAATTTAACATTTCTGTTTTAAGGTTGAAGCAAACATAATTTGGTAAATGGAGGAGTATGAGCAGCAGAGGCGAATCCATCATGTCCTGGAGCTGGGTCAGTTGGCATTACTGTGTGGAGTTTGCATGTCCCCCACAGTCCAAACACATGCAGTATAGGTAAATTTAATAAACTAAATTGACCGTAGTGTACGAGTGTGAATGAGTGTATGGGTGTTTCCCACTGTGGACCAAGAATGGTTTAGTTACCTATATTGTTCAAAATATCATGTTTTTTGTTCACCTGAGGAGAGATTTAGAACAAGGGGAGGGTGAATTAATGATGACAGAATTTCCATTTTGTGTAAAATATCCATTATAATAAATGCAGTGTACTGTTTGTGTGGCATGGATTTAAGTGCTGTTTTTCTTTATTTTTAGATTGCTCAGGACGGGTATTTTATACCCACACACCAAAGATAAAGTTTTGGGTAGGTGCATCACTGCGGATTCTCTCATATTGCAAAAAAGAGAAGAGAACCTTGGATCTACCAGTTCAAGCAAACATTTAATCTGGTGAGAATATCCTGTATAACAGCTCTGTTTTAATCCCAATTTGTAGCATTTCACCTTTGATATAAGGGGCTTGTTTTGAGTTTAATTATTGTGTTTTTTCTGTTTGATTTAAAGACAGCGATGGAGATCCCGCTTTGGAGATGGTGCTTTAACAACTCTGCCAGCTATCCTTTCTCCACTGCCATACAGATTGTGCGACCCTCATACCAGGAGGCAGAACAAGAATTTGTTGATTTGCAACCTCTAGGTGCAATATTTATGACAATAAAATTTGGACATTATCTAATTCATGTGTGTATACTTGTATTTCATTCAGTATTTAGAGGAGGAGCAACAGAGACAAAACCCTTTCGTCCTGCTGCTTGGGGATGATCTAAACTGCTCTCAGGCGGTTGTTATTGTGGGAGGAGTGGCACTAAATTCATGGATTTAAATAAAGTATTGCCAATGTATTAAAAGCTGTGTTTTTGTATTTACATATAAAGATGACAACTACTATTATAATAATAAAATAATAATAATTTATTATTATTATATAGTGTTTAAGCCACTTGTCAAAATAACCCAACAAATTAGTTATTTTTGTAACCCAAATAGTTGGGTTAACCTTAATAACCCAATGGATTGGGTTAAAATAACCCAACAGAAGGTCGGTGCCAAAATAACCCATCTATGGGTTATCTGTTGGGTTATTATTAACCCATCTATTTTAAGTGAGTATATATATATATATATATATATATAATTCTATATATTAATTAGGCCCTCTATAATATAAATATATTATAAAGAATAAAGGGCCTATAACTGTAGGCCTATTATATTTATGTTTTAATATTATGATCATCATCCGCACATCCTACTCCTCTTTAAAATAAGAATCATTTTATTCTGTGTGCTTTAATGATTTTCTGTGATATTAATAATAATATTAATCTGGGTTTCCCAGATAATGTTAATAGTAATAATGTCGCTTTATGTATACTTAAATCAAATAGGTGTAATAATAAACCATTTTACTAATATTGTTTTGAGAGTGCGTTTCCAGTAATCTATGTGTAAGTAAGCTTTTCAGCTTTGCTGCCCCCTGTCGCGTTTGTAAGAGGGAGCGTTACATAAGTCAACTGCTGTTAATTATATATTCATTGCATATCCTGTTCGCTCAGGTGTTTCATGTAAACATTAGTTACACGTAATGAATCTCATTGGACCAAGTGACGTGACGCTAAAATATTATTTTCCCCTCAGGACCGCCCAACACATTCAGCAAAGCAACAGAGCTCAATCGAGCGCACAGTAAAATCCGCCATTGTGGCTCCACCACAGGAGCGCTGCCGGAACTGATTGCTATAGTGGGGTTGAGTCAAAATGGCGGCTCTCGGGCTGTAGTTGCAGACACGCCCCCTGTGAGTCAGAGGCTTTAGGAGCGCTAGTGTAATGACAGCTCAAAGCTGTCCACGTCAACACTGCTACAACCATGGACTCCTCGGCTCTGGTAGGTTATGTGTGCCATTTAATCGTTGCTCTTTTTTATCTGACTTATCGTAAACGCCGAGATCGTATATCGACAGGCTTGAGCAGCTTGTGCGCAGTTTTTGTCCATAAATCTAAGCAAAAATATCTTTTCTACAGCGACGAATTTCTCTTTATATTATTCTTAGGCTTAGCCTGCTAAGTTGAAAAAATATTTTAAGAAAACCTACAGTTGCGAACTACTGAAAACGTGTGTTGTTTTGTGTTATAAACGCTGGTGCTTGTATTTTTCATTCGCGAAATCGAAATGTTGCTGCCAGAGAGCGATCCGGTTTCTCTTTGCGAGCAAGTGAACATTTCTGGGAGCAAAGCATAACATTATTTTCCGATTATAATCGGATAGTCGAGCCAAATGCGAATGCAGTTGTGTGTTCCTCTTATTGTGCGCTACAGGTTTGTTTATGTTAATTCTGCACTTGTGTTTCGTTTGTTCTGAAAGTTTTTTTGTCCGTGTAGTCGTGGAAGATGTGGGTTTTCAGAGTGAGACGTGGATGCCACGTCCTCGATGCGCGTCTGCCGGAGCGAAGCGGAGCGCGCGCTGCCTGTGCGGTGCGCGTGATTGATTCCACAGGTGGACACTTGGAGGAGATCAGAGTTACTGCTTGCCATGGACATTTTAATACTCTTATGAGTTGACCTATATAGACAACTTCACTTCTCACTACAAATGATTAATGAAGTAGCCTAGCCGTAGAAAAAGACCAGTGACTGACGCCTTTACTGAATAAAATAAATACAATATACGTGGGAAAAAAGTGTTTTTAAAGTAGCCATTTAACATTTTAACACTGTTAGAAGAAGGATGACACTTTAAAAAAGTAAATTGATTGATGTACTGTTGTCTCAAGTTAAATTTGAAAAACTGAATATTTTTAATGTTATTTTAGCCTACATTTAGTACATGGACGTGTGCTATTAATAATAAGGTGATGGTGCAAGTGACATTCATTCATTACGAGTTTGACAAAAGGAAAGGCCTTGCTTTGTTATACTCATTGTTTACACACAATACACTGTTTCAAATAACCTTGGAATGAACAGATGCAGTAGAATACTGCATATGTTATCGCTAAATTGAGGAGAATATTCAGTTAACATTATAGTTAAAAGTCATTCATAAATACTTTATTACGTAGAAACACCGTTTAATAGATTTTTAATAGCTATTTTAATTTACAGCCGATGAGGTTTCGGTATTGGGCCCCAAAGGTCTGTCTCGAGACAGGATTGTCTTGTATTTCATCCAGATGATCTGAAAAGATGTTGAGATGATGGTTTTCTCCTGTTCACCTGGCTCAAGTTCTGTGATACACTCAGACTTTGAATCAGTGGTAGTCAGTGCATGACAGAACTTTGGCCCGGACGGACCCAAAGCGAGAGCCAACAGCCGGTTTGACTAAACCTTCTCTGTCTATATCAACATGTGTGACAGATGTATTTAATCTTGAGTTAAAAAACAAAAATGTTGAACTTTTGAAATTAACATTTGATTACTTCTTTTCAACCAGGAACCCTCACTGTACACAGTTAAGGCAGTCTTCATCGTAGACAACGATGGAAACAGACTACTCTCAAAGGTGCATAGACTCCTCCTTTACACTTATTTCTTTCAATGTAGATGGATAATTCACACTTTAGATATTTTTAGCATGTTAAATATTATGAATATTTATTATTTGATAAATTATCTTAATATTATTTTCACTTGAATTATGTTTATATAGTGCAATATTTATTTTTATATTATTATGTTGTTATTATACATATTATTGTTATTATATATGAGAATAGGGTAAGGATTGAATCTAGATATTTTAGCCATTTAAAAATGATTTGTTTTAAACATGATTTTGATATTTATCATAATTTTTTTATTTAATAATGATATTTATAATTATGTTGAAATGTATTAAGTTATTATTTATTGTGTTATTTATTGTTATATTAGCACATGTTCTCTTTGATGTACAGGTATGGGATCTAATTACCCATCTAAAAATGATTTTATTTAAAGAATAACTAATGTCAAAGAACTACTTTAAATATGATATGTTGAAACCCTGACATTTCTGTTTTTTTTTTCTTTTTTGAGTAACTAGGACAAAAATATACAATTACCTAAATGAGCACACCTTAAAGGGATAGTTCACATAAAACTGAAAATTATGTCATCATTTTCTCACCCTTCCCTCCTCATAAACCTTAATCAGTTTCCCTTTTGGGTTTTATATTTTAAAAAATCTGGAAACTGGTCACCCTTGACTTTCATTGTAATTGTTTTACCTACAATGGAAGTAAATTTGTACTGATTTCTATCACTCTAGAAAAAATATTATCCTTTGTGTTCAACAGAAAAAACGAAACTCATTTAGGTTTGTCAGTAAATGGTTCATTCAAGTATAACTTTAACCAGATAGTGCAGATCCTAGTTTTTAAAAAATATTTTATTCCCATTTAAGATAGGATTGCTTCCATTATGTCCAACTGTGACATGTTACTTGAAGAAAAAAAAACAAATATGTTACAAATCAATATCTATGTCCTGTAACAAATGATTTCTGTGAAATTTCAGTACTATGATCCCGAACTCTACCCCTCCATGAAAGAGCAGAAGAATTTTGAAAAGAACGTCTTCAACAAAACACACAAAGCTGACAGTAAGTCGATTATTTAATAGGCTCTGCGTTGTGTTTGAGTCGGTATCCTGCCAAATGTGTATAATGAATAGACCTGGCCGTCTGCTTTATGTTCCAGCTCAAGCTCTTCTCTAAGGGTTTCGTGAATTTGGAGATCTTATTGTGTCGATTAGGACCAGAAGCACTCTCTGAGTAAAATAAGAAGTGTCCCAGATTAGTCCCAGATCGAGTTTCAAAACTAGTTTAGAGAGGGCCTTGGTCATTAGAACTTATAAGGATCCTCTGGGGCTTGTAGGTCAGATTACTGAAAAACTGGGTGGAGAACCTGTTCCAGAATTCATAAATGTTTTTAGTCACTTGCCCTGTGGGCTGAAGGAGTGTGACACCGGGACAGTAAAACCATTCTGATTCTTTGGGCTGAGGTAATATGGTCAAAATACACACCTGTATTTGTCACTTAAAGATGATATGAACAAATGGTGATCTGTGTGTCAAGAGTCGCTCCTGACTGCACTGAAAAAATTCCTGTTAAATTTACAGTATTACTGGCAATTTTGGATGCCAGTAATACTGTAAAATTGACAAGGGCTCTGTAAATTAAGTTACCATTGTCCTGTAGTTTTACAGTGAAGTTTTATTGTTAATTTACAGTGTGTTTGTACATTTTACATTATTACTGGCATCCAAAATAGCCAGTAATACTGTAAATTTAATGGCAAGGTTTTTACAGTGTGTAGTTCATTCTTCATTCAGATAGCCAGACAAACATATATTGACATTTATCTGGGCTAAAAGTCTTAGTATAATACCTTCTGGCCTACAGGTGTAGACAGGTTGTCTTCACATGAAACTTTGAGTAATATGACACCAGTTTTTAAGCACAACACCACAAAGCACAATACTGTCCAGGGGTCATTAAAATCACACAATACATACATTTCTTTTAAAATCAAAATAATCCTTGTGGGTGGGATCAACCTGTCAATCACAAGAGATCTACCAATAACTAACCATGCACAGCCATCCAACCATCTACATGTGTCATTTCCTGATGAACACAATCTCACCTGCACTTTTAGAAGCCGTTTCACTTATTCACATACTTGTGAGATGTATTGCAATTTACATTACATGCTGATTAATAAAAACTCTTTTGCACAGTCCTGTATATTACATTTAGTAAATGCTCCATTGGTCTCACTCTGTATATGATACTGACCTTAAAATAACTAAGTTAAAAGAACAATTAAAGGTGTGTTTACACTTAGCAAGTTTATATAGATGTAAAATTCTGCTGTTTGCTCTGTCAGTGTGCTTGATTTAAATAAGTGTGAACACAACAAGCTGACTAAGATTACTAAAATGTCTGTTTCCAAATGAACTCAACTGAGAAATGAATCCAACACAAACCAAAGAAATGAAATAAAAAGGGACATAATGGTACAAGATGTGGCTATAAAAAGGACAGAAAACTCAAGCATGGTTGTTTTTTCCTACATTTTTTCTTGATGTTGCTCAATATAGGTAAAACAGGCACTGGAAACAGCTTTTAGGGCATGTATTTTGCTGCAAAATGTATTGCAAGCAGAGAAATTGTACCAGAGTTTGTTTTAATTGAACAAAAGTGTGAACACACCCTTATTTTGTTCTATGGTTTGGCTCAAACCAACCCAGAGAACCAAAATGAACAAACACCCTCATTTTGATATTGGCTCTTTATTTTTTGTTTTTGCCTCTAAACTGTATAAAAAGTTTACATATTATGATTTATTTTCTATATTATTTTCTATATATTCCATATTTTTCTGGAACTAAATATGCACATTTAAAATAAATAAATGGTACAAATAAAAAGATTGTTGAACCAAAAATAAAAAATTCTCACAATTTACTCACACTCATGGATATTTTAACTAATGTTGGAAACCTGCATCGACTGACATCTATAGTGGGAGCAAAACACACTTGAAAGCTGGTTCACGACACCATTCAAAATATCTTTTTTGTGTTCAAAAGAAGAAAGAAATTCATAAAAGTTTAGAACCACTTGGGATTTTCATTTTTGGCTGAACTGTCTCTTTAAGTGGTTTGGTTTCTGTCCTTGTTTGCAGATGAGATCGCCTTCTTAGAGGGAATGACGATAGTCTACAAGAGCAGTATTGACCTGTTCTTTTATGTCGTCGGCAGCGCTCAGGAGAACGAGGTGAGTCCTGTATGCAGATGAGCTGGCACGTGATTGGCTGGAGTTATCCCAGTCACTTGTTTTGCATGTGACTGTAATTCTTTCCTACTGCTGTGGAGAGCTGGCCAGTTTCGGATACCGTTTGACATCGGACTCGTCTAATTGTTTTGAAGAGGATGCAGATGCAACAAAAATGTTTCATCTCATTTCCTTTTCTGTCTCTGTCTTTCTCCTCTCTCTTCCTGTGTTTGTCTTCCAGCTCATGTTGATGGCAGTGTTGAACTGCTTGTTTGACTCTCTCAGTCAAATGTTGAGGTGAGTTCATTCCCTGTGCATGTATAAACTAGTGTATGAACATATATCTTACGTGGTCAGTGATTTGAAATAACATTTATTCAACAAGGAATTTATTATACTGATCAAAAATGAAGTAAAGTCATTTGTAATGTTTCAGCTTCAAATAAATTATGTTCGTTTGATGTGGAAAAAAGAGTTTAGATGGTACTTTCGACAGTAATAATTCAAAGACATGTTTCTTGGGCAACAAATGAGTATATCACAGTGATTTCTGACAGATCATGTGACAATGAAAAGGTAATGACTGCTGTAAAATGGAATGTAGACATTTATGTTATGCAATCGCTCTTGAAATAAAGGGATAGTTCACCCTACAATGTCAATTCTCTCACCATTTACTCACCCTTTACTTGTTACAAACCTTTATGGGTTTCTTTCATCTCTTAAACAAAAGAAGACATTTTAAAAATATTTTAAACCTGTAACCATTAGCTTCCTTAGTGTTTTTCCTATAATGGAAGTCAATGGTTACCAGTTTTCGGCTTTCTTCAAAATATCTTTTTTGAGAATAACAGAATAGAGAAACTCATGATGGTTTGTAATTACTCGAGGGTGATTAAATAGTGATGAATTTGAATTTTTGGTGAACTATTTCTTTGAAAATAAATGCAGATCAACCCTAAATATTGAGGCGAGTCTATGTTTGATATTAAAGAACAGGACATTTGCACTAGGACAGGGGTGTCAAACTTAATTCCTGGGAGAAAGGTGTAAACAGAAGTTGGAGCCAGCTCCAAGTGCGTGGGATTGAGCTCTAAGTGGGCTGTGTAAACCTGGAGTTTTTATTTATTTAAAGTCTTGTACATGACACAGAGTCCAATATTTTGCTTTATGATTGTCTTCACCTACCCCAACCCTAAACCCAACCTCACAGTATCCTGTTGTGTTTTATTGATGTCTACACGAAGCTCAGCTAGCTGAATTCGTTTGAAACCTACAGGTATGTGTGTTGAAGCAGGGTTGGAACTAAACCGTTTAGTGCTGTGGCCCTCCAGGAACTGAGTTTAACACCCTCACACTAGTGGAATGTTTTCATAGTTTACTATTGGTGGAACAACACGACTCTTGCATGTTTGCACAGCTGGAATTGAGAATGATTTCAGTCACCAAAACACTGACAGGTACAAGACATTCACATTAAAGCTAATGTTAGTTACACTGACCTGTTATTTGTAGTCATGGTGCAAATACAATCAGGAAAAATGCCTCAAAGGGGTAGTTCTCATAGGACTGGCCTGGTGGCTAGTTCCTATAACTGAGAACTTATAACTGCCCGGTGTGAAAGCCCCTATTGACATCATGTGCTGCTCCTGCTGCCTATAAATTTACTCATGCAAGATATTCCAGTAGCTATTTTTGGCCTCAAGCCTCCAGTGGTAACCATAGGATATGCAGCAAATAAAGTGCCACAGAAGGCCATTTGTGTGCTCAGACGTGTGGTTCTTCTCCAACAGGAAGAATGTGGAGAAAAGGACTCTGCTGGATAACATGGATGGAGTTTTCCTTGTGGTGGATGAAATCATTGATGGAGGGTAACTAATGAAATTTTGGTAACACTTTAGTTTAAGGACCAACTCATTATTATACTTATTAGAGTACTTATACATGTAATTTGAATGTGTTTATTGATGGATGAATGATGTTATGTGTTAAACCCACATGAGCTGTGTAGTGTTAATCTGGGCCAGGACACACTTGTAAAATATATATATATTTTTTCAATCTCTATGTGCTTCTTTGGTAAAATAATGTGAATGAAAATATAATAATAAATAATATAAAAACATTAAACATTGCATTAAAGTTAAATGTAAAGTTTGTCACTTTTTTGCCTGTTTTTGAAATGCAAATCTAAGCTTATTAAGAAAATAAAAAAATAAAAAAATTGTTGCCATGCTTGATGTTTGATCACTTTAATTAGTAAAAAACTGTACTTTTCTTAGCTAAAGCAAATATAATACACACCAGACATTTGGAAAGAAGTTTATATGTATAATTGATGATTAAAATATATGTATAAAAGATTAACTATATTTCTTGTATTTCACCCAAAAATCGTCCACGATGGAGGTGACTTGATGAAACAAATATAGACCAAACTAAATTAATAACTGTAACACGCCAATGTCTAATGAATATGTCTAATGAATTTTCTTTTATGTTCAACCACAAAAAATAAAACCTACATCTTTAGATCGTCTCAAGGATGAATGAATTAACTGCAAAGCTTATCATTACCCATTGTCAATGCTAACAATGTTATATTGTGAAATCAATGAATTTCTGCATTCATATTTAGCTTTTTGACTTTACAGCGTGATCTTGGAGAGTGACCCACAACAGGTCATGGAAAAGGTCAACTACAGGGTAAGATAATACAGTACTATTGGGTGATACAGTACTATTGGGTGATTTGCGTTTAGACAGAATATTTTGAGAGATGTTTTCTGATTTGTCAATGAGAAATGTTCTAAACGAAGCCTATAAGCTTATCAGAGCAACACTGCAGTGTTTCGCTTCTGAATTAAACTATTTTATCTAATCATTCAATGATTCATTCATAAATACAGCCATTTTTGCTTTCTTTCTGAATTAATTACAAATATTTTGAATGAATCACTGAACCAGTGAATCACTCACCTACTAGCAGGGCATTTTCAGAGCTGTAGAATGTAGAATCTGTAGAATGCTTCTTTTTGTTCCCCTAAAACAAGGATTAAGACTGATACAATGTTGCTATTTCGGCTTGGTTCACAAGATTTATAACAGGATCAGCATTTTTCACATACTAGTAAACTCTCCTCATTGGTCAGAGAGCAGCAGTTTATGTTCCAGAACTGATTCGAATGGACAGACATCATCTTTCAATCTTTGATTACTTCACCATTTTGAACAAGAATTAGGGCTTTTTAATTCTTGCTCAGATTAAAAAGCCCTAATTTGCTCCAGGTTGACCAAGAATTAAATCTTCTAAGGGTCAATAGACAAACAAACTACTTTTTTAATTCAATGTAAATAGTACATTTCATTTTACTAGTTTGTCCATTTGGTCAGATTGATTTAACACTACATATAAACAGCTCTGGGCGCACAAATGGCGCAGTGGGTAGCACGATCGCCTCACAGCAAGAAGGTCGCTGGTTCGAGCCTCAGCTGGGTCAGTTGGCGTTTCTGTGTGGAGTTTGCATGTTCTCCCCGTGTTCGCGTGGGTTTCCTCCGGGTGCTCCGGTTTCCCCCACAAGTCTAAAAGCCATGTGGTATAGGTGAATTCGGTAGGCTAAATTGTCCGTAGTGTATGAGTGTGTACGGATACTTCCCAGTGATGGGTTGCAGCTGGAAGGGCATCCGCTGCGTAAAACCAATGCTGGATAAGTTGGTGGTTCACTCCGCTGTGACGACCCCAGATTGATGAAGGGACTAAGCCGACAAGAAAATGAATGAATAAATGAATGGATGAATAAACAGCTCTAAAGTTCATTTTCAGGCCTCTGTCACATTATTCAAACAATCTTTGACTGATTGTTTTAGTGTGGAGTATGACTGCTGGGTTCATATCATAAATGAACAAACTGAGTTAATTAAGAAAATGCGACTGGTTCTCAAACAAGAATCTAAGTGAAAGCAGCCAAAGGCTTCTTTAATACACCCAGTGCAATTCAGCAACGTAAGTGTTATTTGCTAGTTTTAGCTTGCCGCATGTATCTTTTTCACCCATTTGTGTGGCCATGGGTGTGCTGGTCTCAAAAGCAGGTGTATTAAGGCGCATTGTTTGTGTGTTGCTAATTTGAGGCAGCTTAAATAGACGGTGGCTCGGAGGTTAGTATTGTTGCCTCACAGCAATAAGTTTGCTGGTTCCAGTCCTATCTGGGCCAGAAGGCATTTCTGTGTGGAGTTTCATGTTCACGCAGGTTTCCTCTGGGTCCTTCGATTACCCCCACAGTCCAAAGACATGTGCTATAGGTGAATTGAGCAAAGTAAATTGGCCGTAGTGTATGAGTGTGTGAATAGGAGAGTGTATGGGTTGTTCCCAGTGCTGGAAGGGTAGAGCATTTGCCATATACTTGAGTAATTAGCGGTTCATTGATAAATCAGGGACAAAGCCTTTAAAGGAAAGAGAGTAAAGGAGAGTAAAAAGACTGACAAACTAAAAGCAAAAGTGCAGTTTTTTTTTTTTTTTTTTTTGTTATATAAAGATGGAGTTAGCAATATGCATCTGTATATGCGGATCCACAGTGTGCATACAAGTTGCTTATTACACACAGGGACACGCAAACGTCATTAAATGTGAAAATTTTAAGTATTAAAACATAAATATTAATACCACTACCTCCTCCCGCTCCTTCACCTCAGGCAGGGAGGTTTGGTGTAATGCACGTTACGCCCAAACCACACCCATAACTCATTAAAAGAATAAAGGCAATCCTTTTAGACCTTTTAGAGTTTTTCCTGTCCTTAAAATAGCAAAACTGGATTCAGACATGCTGGAAGTGCATCTGTGCCATATGCGTTAGACTATGCACTTAAATCGTTAACAGAGCCTTTAGTGTCATGTATTAATTTATGACAGGCCTAAACCATCTCATCTACCAGCACCAACATTTTCTCTTTTTCTTTTGTGGAAAAACAAAACAAATGATTCCATATCAGTCACATCATATCATATTTGCATTCAGAAACATTGTCATAGGACAAACCACTCTCATGTTTAATTATAATTATCAATGAAAAGAATTATACAGAAAATATAGACATATAATCTTTTTATCAGTACTGCACACCCCGAGTTGTCAAATATAACAACAGTTCTGCAAGTCATTTGAACTATTTATTTAAACATGTTTGAGCCAAAATCACTGTAGTATTTATGTTTACCTCTGCCCGTCAATTCAGCTAAACAGCAAATTGCCTTTCATCCAATGCCTAGATTGTGATGCTTAATTACAATATGTAGAATGTGGAAGACCAACAAATAGATTCTACTCCATTATTCTGGCATAAATCCACACACACAGTCTAAATGTCCGTCTCTTGCCCTGTCAGTGTGTGTCGGATCAAGCGTACGCCTTCGTCCTTTTTGATTACATCACTGGGTCCACAGAGGGTCAGGGAGAGAGCCGGCAGCTCCTGTAGCTCTGCTTCAGCCCAGTGGCCCGGGCAGGTAAATGCATGGTGTGAAGCTCAGAGGAACAGCTGTAACCCCCGGCATACCATCAATACTGAGAAAACGTCCCGCTGACATCTGACCATAAAGCTTTCACTGTCGAGTGAGAGACACTGAGACGCATCTTTGAGTTACGCTCACATAAACTCACTCAATCAATGACTGACCTCAGTCTACACGTCTGATTTATGCTGGCCGGGGTTTTATTTTTCACTCCAGCGCAAGAGGGACCACGCTCTCCTACTAAGATCCACTCATAAAAGCATTTCCCTTTTAGTGATTAATCATGGTAAAATATGATTTTGAAATAAAACAGAAGTACAAATAGAAAATGTAACCGCACAACAAACTGTAAATTGTACATTGTTGCTATTCGTGAGTGTGTTTTAGTGATGGTGCTGATTCTCTACAGTAGTCTACCAATATAAATCTTTAATGTTCTTATTTGTGTATTTTTACTCTAGTACAGGGTCATCATCCAGGGAGACTTTGTTCCACTTGGATCCGTCCATAAAATAAATGATTAACTTTAAAGGCATTTTTAAAAATACCGCAAACATTCAATGGGACTATTATTAAATTCATAATCTTAAAGTTTTATCTCTTACGTTTTAATTTATAGGAAAAACAAATATGTGAGATTTTAAAATATAATTTGAATTTGTTATTAGTAAATACTTTTTTTGCATCTGAGGCAGTTTTTATTTTAATTTTTTACAGTTTCATTGATAGTAGGTCACTATTTAATTGTGTGCTGGGAAATATAATATAATATAATATAATATAATATAATATAATATAATATAATATAATATAATATAATATAATATAATATAATATAATATAATATAATATAATATAATATAATATAATATAATATAAGGG
>CAIGQQ010026700.1:0-12675 GCA_903798035.1 Danio albolineatus | reverse complement strand
ATATATATATATATATTATTATTATTATTATTATTATTATTATTATTATTATTATTTTAATTTATTTATTTATTTTTTATTTATTTTTAAATATGTCAAAATTAGGTGAGTTCATCCTAAAACAAACAAAATAATCTCCCAGTAGGGTAAACTGAAAGATCGTATTTTAAACTGAAAACAAGATTTTATTTTATTTTTTATTTATTTATCAATTTTTTTTTATCCCATTGGCAGATTTTTTTTTTTTCTTTAAGAAAACCACTCACTTAATTTTCACATATTAATTCTTCCACTTTCTTTCACAACCTTCTTGTCCTCAAAATATTTAATGATTTAAGTATTTTTAGATATTTGAACTAGAAGCGAGGCAGAAACTTTAAGTAAGAAAAGCTTTTTTTGCAGTGCATGATAATTTTAAAATACGTTTAATTTAATAATAAAGACAAAATAGCACTAACATATGTCTATATTAAGCCATGTGTGGGTTTACACATTTTACTGACTATCATGTTTTCCTGAAATAGAAATTGCATGTGAAATACTACATCGTTGCACGTGTCATTTTTCATGGCTGCTGTTGCATGCACATTCGACAAGGCACAAATCTGATTCTCGCTTCAGTCATCGATTTAGCACTGCTCTATTCATCTTCAAACTTCTTTTTTCCTCTCTGTATTCCCTTTTTTCCATTTGACCTCTTAAAACTGAATGCTACGGCATCAGTACAGGATTTAGGCTTATCAAACACCGATGACATGCTTTGTGGCTTCGCTGGCACAGGCATAATTCTTTAGCTGCACCATTTAGATGAGTGCTGACATTGGGAAAATATGATGTACTGCTGACAGTGCAGCAAAACAGAGCTCTGTGCAAAAATTAACCTTAAAGCTCATTCAAGAAAGAATGAAAACATGCATATTTTACAAGTCATTTATGGGAGGTGAAATGAGATGAAATCTGAATTGCCTGCATTTACTGTATGGTTGGTTGCAATGAGATTTGTATTTGTATTATTATTATTATTATTATTATCATAAGTTTTGATAAAAGCTTCATGATTAATAAACATTGTTGATGATAATTTACTGTTTTTTCCATCAGAGCTAGAAGTGATTTCAGCAGTTAGTGTATTGAGCTTTTTTTTTTAATAACCTCCATAAATTAGGTTACTTGGAGTGGGCCATTGAGAATTATTGCATATTTAATTGTCATGAAATTTCATTTATATGAGGAAAGAGGTCACATTTACATCCAAGCGGTAATTAATATACATAAAACGACTGCTAAAGCTCAAACTGCGGAATGTAAACTGCTTAATAATCTGGAGGCGATGTGGAATAGACATGGTTTCTGTTTCCAGCTTGAATTAAGCACAGGCAATGTTTTGGTAATGGGGTCAGCAGTTCACTCTGTTTTATGTTACTTCATAAAGCGTATTCTGGAAACAAATGTGTTTTAGACGTTCATTTTCAACGTCTTTTTTACTAAGTTCATCACAGGGTTTGCTGTAGAGTTAATCTCAGCGCTGAGCCCATAGTGTATTCTTCCTGTGACTTTTAAGACATTTTTCTTTCTTTCATGTACAAACTAAATTAAGAAGTATACTTGCGGAATCATTAGCAAACCTATCGACTGTTTTCAAATGGAGGGAGTTACATAAAATTATTTTACAGTAATAATCGATTCAGTTAATTGTAAATTATACATTTGATTGATATCATTCAAGTTAACGCAGATGCATGCAAAAGGTTTGAAATATACTCGTAATTCTGAAAGGATATGTTTATGTGGTCACACTTTATTTCGATGGTCCGTTTGTTGAATTTAAGTTACATTGCAACTAATTTTCATTAGATTATAAGTAGACTGTTAGGTTGGGGTTAGGGTTGGGGTTAGGGGTAGGATTAGTGTAAGATGACATGTACTTGCAAAGTTTCTTATAGTCAGTTAAATGACCATTGAATGTCAGAATTAACAGATATTAAGTAGACAGTCTACTGATTCTAAAATGGCCAATCGCAAGAAAGTGTTACCGTTTATGTTTTGGATTTCTTTTAGGTTGCTTCATAGTGATGCTGCATTCCCATTTAAATTTAGAAAATATTCTTAAGGAAGAATGATACCGAAGATGATGAGGACGGTGATGATAGTTTTGGACTAATTTAACAACATGTACGTCTTATATTCAAGAACTTCCTAACTAGCTACAGCTAATTATAAATAATGAAACAGTCCTATAAATGATTGCCTTTTGAGTCATTAATGGTTCTTCAGCAGAATGTGGGTCACATTCATTTGAATGCACTTATCGGCTCAGTTTAGGCTGAAGAACACTCATTAGGAGAAAGAGTTGAGGACAGCGATAGTTCAGATTCATGGTTGAGTCTAAAGAGCAGACTGTTCTCAATGACAAACTTAACTTCATAACCTGCTGGGCGTTCAAAATATTTTATTTTATTTATTCATTCATTCATTCATTCATTCATTTATTCATTCATTCATTCATCCAGTCAGTCAGTCAGTCAGTCATTTATTTATATTTATTTTAGTAACCTTAGTTTACTTCAAATTTCATCATACATTGCATAAACATACAAGGCAGAAAAGCAGCAAGAGATTTGACAGATCTGCATTCAGGATGCCTTATACCCACAAGTCTTTTGGGCATTTATGTTGTTTTGCAGATAAAATTGGTATACATGCATAAAACAAACAATTCATTAGTTAAGAAAGTTGTGGCATAATAATTATTCCTATACTTGATGTCTAACTTAGACTAATATAGCATCACACAATTCTTTTTTATATATATATGCATTTTGTATATATTATTTGACAACAGGGCATTATAAAACATTTTTTCTAATAATTCAACAGACCAGAGCCAGCTATTCCATCTATATGGTTACCACACCTAAATGTTATTTATTTATTTATTTATTTATTTATTTATTTATTTACAAATTGTATTTTAGATCTCATCCAAAGGCTTTGATTTGTTTTGACTGTATTATGTATATGAAATACCTGAAATCATTTAGCCAAGTGATATGGAACTACATTAGCTGTGTTGTTACCTGGACATAATTGTACACCTTAGAAGAATCCAATAATTGTCAAGCATCAACACTCAACATTTTTTTGCATATAAAAAGTTTTTTTATTGTAAAATATTTAAAAAATGGGGCGACACGGTGGCGCAGTAGGTAGTGCTGTCGCCTCACAGCAAGAAGGTCGCTGGTTCGAGCCTCAGCTGGGTCAGTAGGCATTTCTGTGTGGAGTTTGCATGTTCTATTCGTATTGTGTGGGTTTCCTCCGGGTGCTCTGGTTTCCACCACAAGTTCAAAGACATACGGTACAGGTGAATTGGGTAAGCTAAATTGTCCGTAGTGTATGTGTATGAATGAGAATGTGTGGATGTTTCCCAGAGATGGGTTGTGGCTGGAAGGGCATCCGCTGCGTAAAACAGATGCTGGATAAGTTGGCGGTTGATTCCGCTCTGGCGACCCAGGATTAATAAAGGGACTAAGCCGACAAGAAAATAAATGAATATTTATAAAATATCCCATCAATTTCATTTACATGTTATGTTTGTTCAAAGCTGTCATCATAAACTATATTATTACCATTTATTATGCCACCCAACTTACTTTACAAAGCTAAAAAAATTCAAACTCCAGGGCAGAGGAGCGAACTCTGAGCGCTTATCTTTGTACCCACACGCTGACCTTTTCTTCTGTCGGTGGCAACTGACAGATCTTTCAAATCAAATGTTTCACTAAAGGTTGCCATTGTATTTTTTTGGGTTGCCATTCATCAGTCATCAGAATGCAAATGTTTTGCCTTTTTTTCTGATTTCCAGCAACTATAAATAGAACAATGACATAAGGTGTTTTTGTTTTGTTTTTGTTTCTTGTTTTTTTAAAGAGAAATACTAACAAACTATGAAAATAGTTTAAAGGAGGATTTAATCAGTCAATCAATCAATCAAACAATCAATAATGATAATAAAAGTAACACTGCAAAATATTAAACACATGTTATATGTGTTAGTTAGTGTGCCATGTATATTTGGGCATAACTAAACATCCAAACAGTTACAAATGTCCTCTGCAAAGGGGGTCTTGAAAATAATAAATAAATAAATAAATAAATAAATAAATAAATAAATAAATAAATAAATAAATAAATAAATAAATAAATAAATAAATAAATAAATAATCTATTTTTAAGAACCACCACGAATGGCTCAATTGACAACATGCATTGTTTTCTTGGGTTTTACCGATGTCTGAAAATCGGCTCAAATGCCACCTATAGGTTTAAAGCGGTCAGGGAGTGGGGTTGAGCAAAAGAACAATAATGTTGCCCCTGTGATATTCCTTGCAGTGTCTGTGCATATAAATGTAATAACATTCCTGACCTATTCAGCTGAAACAACATACAGTGAAATATTTGATGTGTCAATTCTTAAATATGTATAAGAACACATAGTTCAGTGTATTGCGGTCAGCTGTTTCCTCTTGCGGTCACCTGTTTCCTGTTTGCTCTAGCCGAGTGTAGCTGTGTGTTTGTTGCTCTCTAGCCGAGTGTACCTCTAGCTCAGCTCATCTGCTGCTAAGTTCAGTTTTATTTTAAATTTGATTACTAGACGTCGCGATCAAACTCCGCCGATCATTTTATATACTAAATCCATAAATTTTAGTACTGCAACCGTGAGCTCACTGTGTTAGCATCGCAGCTAACATTCCAACAATCCAGCTGTAAGTACTCTAGCTGATCTTTGGTCTGTTTTCTCTGCCCGATTTAACAGTTTACAATCCCTTATCAAGACTATAAAACTTTGTCGATCAAGTTAATTACTAGCTCTTTAATTTTAAATCTCTTCCACGGTCACAGCAAAGCAGCTCACGTGCAAACAGCTCAGGGTTGGGCTTTTTTCAGACCCCGGCTTGCTTTTGCGCTCTCTTTTCCAGTTTGTTTGCTGATTCGCGTCTATTTTTCCTCCTACGAGTGTCGTAGTTTATCTGCTTACTCGTGCCCGACTGCACCCTCGTATTTCACCTTTATATCTCACCCAGATTTTGATCGCGCCTATCGCGCTATTTGTTTATTTTGCTTTCACTTTCTAGTTAACTAGCTCGCGTCTATTCTCTCACGTGCATCGTCCAGTTTAATCACACATTCCGCCTATTTACACCTTTTATATTACGTTATAAATCACTTTGTGCAGGTGTTCTCTCTCTCTAGTTCTCTCTCTCCAGTTCTCTCTCTCTCCCTCTCTCTCTCCAGTTCTCTCTCTCTCTCTCTCTCTCTCTCTCTCTCTCTCTCTCTCTCTCTCTCTCTCTCTCTCTAGTTCTCTCTCTCTCTCTCTCTCTCTCTAGTTCTCTCTCTCTCTCTCCCCCTCTCCTTCTCTCTTCATTGACTACTGCTGATTAAACAGAAACCCATCTGCTCCTGTTAACTCTATACGCTGCTGTGGTAAGTCAGAATTTACTTCGACTCACGGTGAGTAAAAATGGCTTCTCCTGCTCTTGTCACATGCATTTCATGCCACATGTTTAGTGTATCTCTCTCTGTCAGCAAGGAGGGCTTCACATGTGATAAATGTAAGGAAATAGTTAGGCTGACAGAGAAGATCTCAGAATTAGAAACACACATCCAAACTTTAATTAAGGATAGTAAGAGTCCTAGGTCCCTAGATAAGGATTTGGATGTGACTAGTCTAGCAAGCCATTCACATTGTTCGGCTCCGGTTGTTGCGTCTTTGCAGAGAGACGGCTGGGTCACCGTGAGGGAAACTAGAAGTGGGAGAAAACACCGTATGTCCGTTCCAACATCAAACAGGTTTAGCCCCCTCAGTGATGCACCCACTGAGAAACCTGATGAAAGTGCCCTTGTGATTGGCGACTCCATAGTACGGAACGTACAAATAGAGACACCAGCCACCATAGTCAAATGTCTGCCGGGAGCCAGAGCGCCTGACATCATGTCAAATTTAAAAGTACTGACTAAATCTAAACGTAAGTTCAGTAAGATCGTTATCCACGTCGGTGCTAATGATGTTCGACTACGTCAGTCGGAGATCACTAAAAGTAATATTAAAGAGGTGTGTGATCTTGCAAAGACGATGTCAGACACCGTAATATGCTCTGGTCCCCTGCCCGCTTATCGTGGTGACGAGTTTCACAGCAGACTCTCATCACTCAATGGCTGGATGTCAAAATGGTGCCCACTGAATAACATAGGTTTTGTAGACAATTGGCCAAGTTTTTGGGGTAGACCTGACCTGTTGAAGAGAGATGGTCTTCATCCCACTCGGGCTGGAGCAGCTCTCCTCTCTAGTAATCTGGCATATAGTCTTAGTGCTGGCATTTGACTAACTGGGGCCCAGGTCAGGGAGCAGACAGATTGGCTTAACCAACCGTCTGCTAGTCTCCACGGTTTACCCAACTCAAATAATCTGCAGCACATAGAATCACCTAGATATAAGAACATAGAGACTGTGTCTGTTCCCCGAGCCTCTAAATATAAAAAACTCCCAAATCCATTTAAAGGTAATAATCTAATTGATGTTCAAAAAATAAAAAATAAAGCTAACCAAAAAATAAAACTCGCATTATTGAACATTAGATCGCTGTCATCTAAAACTCTTTTTATTAATGATTTGATAACTGATCTAAAGCTAGATGCTCTCTGTCTAACAGAAACCTGGATAAAACCAGATGATTACATGCCCCTAAATGAGTCTTCACCTGAAGGATATCATTATAGACATGAGCCGCGTCCTAAAGGCAAAGGTGGAGGCGTGGGCATAATATACAGTAATATTTTTAGTGCTACTCAGCGATCTGATTTTAAATATAATTCATTTGAAGTAATAGTGATGTATATTTCAGTGAACAATTTAAACAATACATTTCAATCTAAATTTGTACTGGCAACTGTTTATCGGCCTCCAGGGCACCATACCGACTTTACAAAAGAATTTGCTGATTTCTTATCTGAAATAGTTCTGGCCACAGACAAAGTTATAATTGTTGGTGATTTTAATATTCATATAGATAATGAAAAAGATGCTTTAACGCTGGCCTTCTTAGACATACTAGCCTCTGTTGGAGTGAAACAGCATGTCTCAGGGCCTACCCATCGACATAATCACACTTTAGACCTAATATTATCACATGGTATTGATATTGATAATGTTGAAGTTGTGCAGCAGAGTGATGACATTTCAGATCACTATTTAATCTCCTGTTTATTGTGCATCGATAGCTCTACAAAATCATCTTCTATTCACAAATATGGCAGGACGATCACCGCTAGCACTAAGGATGATTTTGTTAGTAACCTACCTGATCTGTCTAATTTTTATAACATTCCAGGCAGTCTAGAAGAGCTTGACACTGTAACTGAAACCATTGATTCCGTCCTTTCTAATACGTTAGATATAGTTGCTCCGTTACACTTCAAAAAGATTAGGGAAAAAAATCCGACGCCATGGCACAATGAGCACACACGTGTCTTAAAGACAGCAGCCCGGAAAATGGAGCGTAGATGGAAGAAATCAAAACTAGAAGTTTTTCGTCTGGCCTGGAAAGAAAGTTCGCTTAACTTTAGAAAAGCTTTAACGTCAGCCAGATCTGCTTATTTTTCAACTTTAATAGAAGAAAATAAACATAACCCTAGGGTCCTGTTTACCACGGTAGCTAATCTAACTAAAAATAAAGCATCAACATGCATTTCTCAGCATAGCAGTAATGACTTTATGAACTTTTTCACACGCAAGATTAATGATATCAGAGATAAAATAAGCACCAACAGTCTGCCTCCTACAGCCTCGTCCCAATTAGAGCATTGTAGACCGGTAATGGATAAACTTCAAATTTTTTCAACAGTAGGTGAGGAAGAATTATCTAAACTGATAAATTCGTCAAAATCAACAACGTCTATGCTAGATCCCATACCGACCAAATTATTAAAACAATTGTTTTCAGAAGTTTCTGAACCTGTTCTTAACATTTTGAATTCATCCCTACTCCTAGGATACGTTCCTAAAACTTTTAAACTAGCTGTCATTAAGCCTCTTATTAAAAAACCACAGCTTGATCCTAAAGAACTAGCAAATTATAGACCAATTTCAAACTTGCCTTTTCTATCAAAGATTTTAGAAAAAATCGTATCTGCTCAACTATGTTCCTTCCTACAAAGAAACAATATTTATGAAAAATTTCAATCTGGATTTAGAGCATTTCATAGCACAGAAACCGCACTCCTAAGAGTCACAAATGACCTCCTTCTGTCGTCCGACCGTGGTTGCATTTCTCTCTTAGTGCTATTGGACCTCAGTGCTGCATTTGATACAGTTGATCATAATATTCTCCTTGATAGGCTTGAAAATTATGTTGGTATTACAGGAACTGCATTGGCCTGGTTCAGGTCTTATCTATCTGAACGTTATCAATTTGTATCAGTTAATGAAGAGACATCATACAGATCAAAAGTACACTGTGGGGTACCACAAGGCTCAGTTCTTGGTCCCTTACTTTTCACACTATATATGCTACCGCTAGGTGATATCATTAGAAAACATGGAGTTAGCTTCCACTGTTATGCTGATGATACACAACTTTATATCTCCTCTCAACCTGGTAATTTGTTTGAATTTACTAAATTAACAGATTGTATAGCTGATATTAAAAATTGGATGACTAATAACTTCTTATTACTAAATTCAGATAAAACTGAGGTCTTGCTTATTGGTCCCAAAAATCTCACACGCAAAAACTTAGAACACTGTCTAACCCTTGATGGTTTCTTAGTTCAGTCCTCATCTTCAGTCAAAAATTTGGGGGTGATTTTTGATAGCAGCCTGTCATTTGAAGGCCAGATTTCAAGCATCTGTAAAACTGCTTTTTTTCATCTTAAAAATATTGCCAAACTTCGACACATGCTATCAATGTCTGATGCGGAAAAGCTCATTCATGCTTTCATGACGTCTCGATTGGATTACTGTAATGCATTACTAGGCGGCTGCCCTGTTGGCCTGATAAACAAACTTCAGCTAGTTCAAAATGCAGCTGCTAGAGTGCTTTCTAGAACAAAGAAATATGATCATATTACTCCAGTTCTTTCAGCATTGCTTTGGCTCCCTATTAAATATCGTATAAATTTTAAAATCTTACTGACTACCTACAAAGCCCTGAACGGCTTGGCTCCCCAGTATTTGCAGGAGCTCCTGATCTATTATAGCCCATCACGTCCGCTACGCTCAATTAATTCTGGACAATTAATTATTCCCAAAATATCAAAATCAACTGTAGGTGGTAGATCTTTCTCTTATCTGGCACCTAAACTCTGGAACAGCCTTCCTAGCACAGTTCGGGAAGCAGACACACTCTGTCAGTTTAGAACTAGATTAAAGACACATCTCTTTACATTAGCATACACATAAAACACAAATGCTTTGGAATCCAAATCCTCTAAAGGATTGTTAGTCTGCATTATTTAGGGCAACCGGAGCCGGGAACACTTCCCAAAACGCATTATAATTTGAATGGCATCTGCACTCATGTTAGTCTGTTTTTTATTATTCCCGAGGTTTCCATAATCCTGGACCATGCCGTATCCTGAGCAGCTGCTGTGGTGGTTATGGAGGAATGGAGAGCATGAGACAGTTTCCTGTAAGACGATCCCTGTGACAGACGAGTCCTCGCATTGTTCCCAAAGGGCCAGCCTGTTGACCAGCCGGTGACCCGCCTGTGGTCTCTCCATGATGGATGTCCAGCGTTCTCCAACCCCGGTGCCATAGACTGCAGCTCTGCACAAGACGTCTGGCCATAGGAGAAATGGTCGTGCCCAACTGAGCCTGGTTTCTCTCGAGGTTTTTTTTAATTCTTCACTTTCGCCAATTGGTGAAGTTTTTTCCTCGCCGCTGTCGCCTCTGGCTTGCATGGTTCGGGACCTGTAGGGCTGCGCATCGATGGATTATTATTCAGTGTTTGGATTCTCAGCAGTGACTATTAAACCACGCTGAAATGAACTAAACTGAACTTCAACACTGAAAACTGGACTGACACTGTTTCAATTTTTTATAATGCATGTGAAGCTGCTTTGACACAATCTACATTGTAAAAGCGCTATACAAATAAAGATGAACTGAATTGAATTGAATAGATATTATTGTGTAAGAGCACATATTTCGTTGTTTGAATATCTTAATAATGATCATATTAGTTGATGTGTGATGGCTGATGTGTACACTCGTCAGCACACTCGTCAACTATTCAAAAAACACATGGAAGTAAGTGTCTGTTTAACTGGGAGAGGAATCAACTTTCTAGCTTCATTAACATGTGTAGTCAAATGTGTGCTACCCATGTTACAGTATGCCCATGTTATATTGTTGAAAACACTGAATACATGGATGCCACCTTTCTTGGAAAAAAAAGCTCAGCTGAAGCAAGAGCTTACCTTTTGTGATAGAAAATGGGTGCCTGCTGATCAAAGCAGTTTTTGGGAATTGTGACAGGTGGAGCTGCTGAGACAAGAGAATAATAACACCCAAAAAACAATACCAGCCCTTTAAGATGAGTAAAACAAGACATCTTTAATATGCATCTGACAAGGTTATGTATGCCCTTGTACATCTGTGTTGAGTATATTGCTGCATGTCCTGTTTCTTGTGCTTTTTTTGTTGTTGTTGTCTTCTGTAATCTTAAAGAGGGTATACATTGACATCACTTTTACTGAACTGAGTGGCAAAAGAGCTTCTGCTTTAACGGATTAAATAAAAATTGAATTAAGTGCATAAAACAAACTATAATCTGTTGAAACTAAGGTAACGTTTGCTGACAATGTTCCAAAAAATGCTTCCATTATCGGTAACACTTTAGCTCACAATATGTGCTATTAACTGCTGGCTTATTACCAGCTTGTTATTAAGATATTCGTTGTTCATTAGTAGTTATGATCTTATTCTGCATCCCTAATCCTAGCCAAAATCTAAACCAAACTTCTGCCTTACTAACTATCAATAACAGCTAATCAGTATTTTATTAAGCTAGTGGTGTTAGTTAATGGTTTCTTAATATTGTGAAGTGTTACCAACTTATCAGATAACCAGTGGTCTGTAAGGATAGATTTCCAGCCAGGAGCTTAGGTACGGGTTATTGGGCATGTAGTTTCGTACATGAGTTGTAAGCAAACCAGTGGTAATAGACTGGCTAATCTGATCAATCAGAACCGAGTAGGTTTTTGGTAAAGGCGGGATTTATTTAGGGAAAGCCATAACCTAATGACCAAAGCATTGGACTTTTGATCTAAAGGGTGCATGTTCGAGTCTCAGAATGGTTTAGGTAAACCCTTTGAGCAAGGCACCGGACTTCCAACTGCTCCACAGACAGCCCACTGCTCCAGAAATGTGTTCATAGAGTATGTGTTGTGTTTGGGATGGGTTAAATGCAGAGCACAAGTTCTGAGTATGTGTCATTCGTACTTGGCCACTTGTCATTACACTTTACACATTTTCATGTCAGAAAGATCTTAAAAACAATCAGAAACCAATTGTAGTAGACTGCTGAAACAAAAATATGAAGCTGAAAAATAACATTACTTGGACACTTTTATAATAATTTACAATATTCCAATTTATACTAGATTTCTAATGAAATAAAGCAGCCTTGGAGAAAAAAAGAAAAAAAAAGTCCTTCAGTTGACATATAATGCAGCTGAGGTCGAGGTGAAAAGAAGTAATCAATAAAATCTCATAATGTGAGAAATTCAATGCTGGGTTTAAAATGAAATCCTGTCATGGGATGAAAAGTAGATCTGACCTTACACATACAGGGCAGAAGTCATGGGAAGAGTCCGGGCTGCTCTGCTGTCATTAAAGGCAGCAGTGCTCTGATTGCCACCGGCAAGTGGGGTAATAGCAGTGTTATTGTTGCCACCATTGGCACATCCTGCTGTATCATCAAGCCTTCATTTGTCATGCCGTCAAATTTTCCTTCTCTACACAGAGGGTCTAACAAACCTTTGAAAGCTGCAAAAAGTGCCATTCAAACTCTTCAACGTTTACTGGTAATGAGCAAAAAAACACAAAAAACAAAAAACAAACAAGCAATAAATGAAAGAGACTTCATGAAATATGAGGGCTGTTCTGGATATTTATCAAAACCTGTGAGGGCCATGTGTGTATAGAAATAACTTATACGTGATGTAGATTATAAACAAATTCTGAATAAATTTGTAGATTAAAAGCTATCAAAATATTTTTTTTTTTTTTTTAATCTTTTCCAGTGAGATTAATCAAACAAGACAAGTCCAGTCAACTTCTGCAACGAATAGTCTGCAGACATGGGGTTTAATTATGCTTGCATTAAGCCATTCATTACCCACACATCAAACTAACAGCCTGCTCTGTCAACACAGTGAAAACACTCCATTTGTCTATGATGAAATAACTAGAAAGTTTAAAAGCAAAGTTCGGTGACGAGTGATTTGTAACTGACATTATAATTTTGATAGCAGTTGCTAAATTCTTCCTTTCCTTTTTTAATATTTTAAGGAGCTTTTTAAATTATTAATAACATTTTTGAATGTTTTATATATATATATATATATATATATATATATATATACACACACACACATATATACACACACACATATATA
>CAIGQQ010026697.1:12187-24504 GCA_903798035.1 Danio albolineatus | reverse complement strand
ACTGGCCGTGTTATATATATAGTCTTCATAAAAGCTTTAAATTGGAACATTACATTTTTTTGTTTTAATTTTTGACAGAGATGCTACTGGTTGTAATTTAATTCAATGATTTATGCTAAGCTAAACTAAGCTAAAAAATGCTTCTGCTAAACCCAATCAGCAAGATCAGCTGAATGGATTTAAAATAGTACAATTAAATAGTTTAACTCAAGTCATTTGCAAAATTGTCTACTTCCAAAAAATTGGAGAGTTCCTTTTAAGGTCATTCTTATTTTTATGACCCTCACTTTTGTTTCTTGAGCATCCAGGCTCTTTGAAAAAGCACTAACACTAAATTCTTGGTCACTCAATATCACATTCATTATGTGCGAGTGTCACGTATCCTTTCGGCTGTGATTGCTCAGTGGAAACACATGGCATCATGAAGTATCCCGATGGATGAGCGATGACAGTACAGCTTGGATCTGGGCTGGGCGTGTAGGCAGGGGGCTCAACTGATGGCTCATTGGTTGGACTGTCAATGGGGGCGGGGCTTTGATTTGCTGGCATGTCAGTGGGAGAAGTTACAACATAGCCCCCTTTTATTGTAACAAAACTGTCCGATTTTTCAGAAACACTTGTCTGGACTGTGTTCTGGGACTCGACAGATGTTTTTTCCTGGACACAAGTATCCTCGCAGCACAGAATGTAAGGTCCGCTGAAACTCAAGCCTGATTTGTCCTTGCACATGCCTTCCCCCACGGAGGTGCTTAATTGGTTTGATCCACCTGACTGTTCCATTTTACCAGCCTCTTCAGTCTGTAACTTAGGTGGCTCCCAGGAGACGCTACTGCAAATGTGCAAACATAAAACACAAAACATAGTCAGAAATGTAATTTAATTTAATAAAAATGCACACATTGTTTGGATTCATTCATTCATTCATTCTCTTGTCGGCTTAGTCCCTTTATTAATCCGGGGTCGCCACAGCGGAATGAACCGCCAGCTTATCCGGCATATTTTTTACGCAGCGGATGCCCTTCCAGCCGCAACCCATCACTGGGAAACATCCATACACACACATTCACACTCATACACTACGGACAATTTAGCCTTACCCAATTCACCTATATCACATGTCTTTGGACTTGTGGGGGAAACCGGAGCACCCGGAGGAAACCCACGCAACCACGGGGAGAACATGCAAACTCCACACAGAAATGCCAACTGACCCAGCCGGGGCTCGAACCAGCGACCTTCTTGCTGTGAGGCGAACGTGCTACTCACTACGCCACCGTGGCGCCACATTGTTTGGATATTACATTATAAATGATACACAACCCATTTACCTAATGTGACAAATTTTTGTGGGTGTGAACTGGAAAGAGGCATTGCTTGTTGGTATTAGGTAAAACTAAAAGCAAACTCAAATAAGAGAAATCAAAACTCAACTTTTTTTTGTTGCTAATAATGCTGAAATGCAAACAAACAAAAACCATAAAATAACCACAAACTACAGTATATAACGATAAAATAAAAATTGAAACAAATAAAAAGTTCTAGATATGAATAAATACAACACAAATATATTAAATATTCTAAAATCTGATTTGCATAGACCATAAATCCTATTATGGATTTCTGATCCTATCCTAGAAAGATTTTAGGTAAAACTAATTCAACAGTTTCCTGCATTTTGACAGTCAACAATATATTGACAAACAAAATAATTAAAGCTGTGGCTCTTTGTGATACAAATAAAACCTTTTGAGCGCTTATTGACGTGTCATGTTTGCCAACGCTTTAAATAAAATGTAATATCCATGTAAATAATGCTCAGTTTCACTTGTCAATTTATTTAACATTTTTTCGATGAACTAAAACTTAAAAATATATATATATATTATATGAGTTTGGTTTTTCATTTCATGTAGACTTCAAAACTATTTAATTATGAAGTGCTATCATGAATAAGTGAGATCTTACTTATTGCAGACACTGATATTGTCAGTAGCCAGGAGTACACAAACAGAGGTTGTCTCTTTCTCACTCTGAAGATACGGCCATTCGGCTGGATATTTCTAAGAGAGAGAGAGAGAGAAAGAGAGAGAGAAAAATAATGTAGTATGCTTAAAACAATTTAAACCCTTGCAAGATCGGTCAATAAAGACTCACCTTGATCACCCCCTCGAGTACTTTGCTCTTTATGGGTGATGGAATCGATCCCTTCCATAAAATGATCCTTCTGTTTATCCTTCTGTTACAAATGCATAGAAAAACAGCAACACTTGATAAATGGTCCTGTTGCTCACACAACAGCATGCACAATGCCAACGTTATGACTTTTTCAGAGAATGCACGAATTGATCAATTCATTGATTTAAATGTATGCCGTGTAGGTGATGCATATATGTAAATGTGCCATTTGTTTTACCTGTGGCATGCTGGAAGAGCGCTGTATAGGATGCCGATTAACACTGGTACAAACACACCAGCCAAAATGTAGGTTAGTGGACTGATGGATGTAGCTGCACACACAAAGAGTACATTATATTCAGTTTGTTCTAAGCCTAAAGTAGTAGTTTACATAAAAAAAGAACGACAATAATATATATATATATATATATATATATATATATATATATATATATATGGAAAATCAAATGCTAAGATTTACAGCTTTATTCTAAATATCTTAGAAGAAAGCCTTAGTGTCGAAGTTTAGTTTCAGCTTTAGTGACAAGTTTGAAACAAGCAAAGAGTAATAAATGATGGGATTTTCATTTGGGGTGAACTATCCCATTAAATAATTAGACAAAAATGCAACCGTATAGCTTTTCTTACATTTTTTTCCTTATTCTTTTTTCTCTTATTTCTTATATTATTCCTTAAGATCTCTGAATTATGTGCACATGTATGGATTTGATTTGTTGAAATGTTATCAAAAACATGCAATACATATTTTGTCTATACAAAAAAATAGCTGCATAAAATTGCATAATTTTAATTCAACTTAATAATTCTTTTAATAAATACTTTTTTAAAAAGCTCATATTTGGTTCAGGGGTCTCATTTTCTTAAGTGGCATATTCTCAGTTAACATTTATTATTTACTAAGATTAATTTTTTGATTGATTTATTTATTTCAGTTTTGCCTTTTTGTGCGTCTCTTAACTGAGAAAAATCTGTGAAAATTATTATTGTTCATTTGGGAATGCCCTTTGTATTATAAAATATTCTCAAATGTTGGTCAGAATATAAATTGTTAATGCTTGACTGAAAACAATGACTGAAGCCACAAAATTTAGAGGGTCCATTAAATGGCATAACATTTTTGACCGATAAATTTTCAGAGGCCGAAAATTTGGTACATCTCCAATATCAACACACTTTTAGATTCCCATTGTTGCACATTTCTGCTGTGTGATTGGCTCTTAGATCAATACAGAGTAAAAAAAAGTCCAGATCTTATCATTGTTATTGACATAAATTTGATCACGATTCGATAGAATTGTTTATTGGCCCAGCCCTAGTCAGAATTGCTTTTTGCAACCTCAATTTGCCCAGATAATAGCTTCAAATTTCCTTTCATTCCTGATGAAGTTCAAGGAACCCTGTAAAGAGATTGGAGAGCATTTTTCCATACACAATCTGACTATAATCTTCCGGTTTTCTGATCTTGGTGCACTTTGCTCATAGGATTTCTTTTAATTGTTTGTTTTTGTGTTAGTAAAGACCAATCTTTATTATAGATTATATTAGATTTTTAGTTTAAAAAAAAAAATATTTTATCCTAGACCCCCAGAGCCGCAGTTTCAAATAGATCATGAGAGTGTTACTGTACCTGGCTTAATGGTGTAATTTAATGGCTCTGACCAGTCTGATGGCTGAATTTTGAACCATCTGAAGCTATTCTCAGGTGTAGGCACAAATCTGATCTGGGCCAGGTAATCAGTTGTAGGATGTAGAAATTTGAAGGGTATCATATATTCATTGATCCCCTCAGTACAGTTAAAGATCATTGACTCCTACAAACAGGAAGCAAAGTCACGCATGTAATCAGTTAACGCAATGCAGATAGCGAAAGATGGCTTCAAAAGATTGTTTTGCCCACCTTATTGGTTGAGAGCTTAATCTCAGCCTTGAATTTAATTTGTCTGTGAACTTCTGGTGTTGACCAGTTGACCAGTAAAGCATCATCCTTTTCCATTGTGTTTACCTTGTCAGGTTGAGGGAGTTTAACTTGAAGAGAAGATGGGATGTTAATGTTCCTCCTAAACTCCCAATGGCAGCACTGGCTCATACAAGTCAATATAAAACAAAACACTCACTGTGGTGTGCAGTTAATAAGGTCCGTGTGTATCGCACTGGTTTCAACTCCACTTTTAACTGGTTAGGGTCGATGACATTGACAGAACACATGAACTCGGAGAGCTCATCGTTGCTGGACTTCAGCTGAGGAGTTTCACAACAGAGATTGGGTCTGGGGACAAAGAAATGATTGTCAAATGTTTAGGATGTGGCACCATTGTTACTGTAGCAGGGATGTGACGCTGACAACAGGGGTGCGGATCCAAGTGCAGGGTTTATTAAGAAAGGATGGCCAGGCAAGCAACAGTCAGCACAGGAGCAAACAGATGTATACAGGCAATCCAGACAGAACAAAGCAAAGCAAGGGTTAGACAGGCAAGGCAAGGCAAACACATTGTAGTGTCACATAAACAGTAGACTCAGCCACATGTGTGTGTTTGACCTGTACTTATAGTCCAGGTAATCAGTCTGTGAGCAGCTTCAGCTATGTGAGTGTTTGCAATCACTGGTGACTTGGAGCAGCAGTGTATGTTGCATGACTGAATATGTAGTCCATGAAATGGCGTATTTGTAGTTTGTGTGAATGTGAGTGTTTACCAGCGATCTCTGGTTGTTAGATCGCTGGTGATCGTGACAGTTACAATATACTTCAAGAAACAGAAACCAAAAATTGTAATTATTAAATAATTACTTGTTAGCCTAATGCAGTATATCATTTAGACTTGTATATGCAAAATACAAAAAGAGAGAGTAAGATTAAGTACAAAAAATATAGAGAGAAATTAGAAAGTGAGTGTTAGTGTTTGGAAGGGAAGATGGTACTCCTGTGAAACTTTAATTCTTTTTCAAATATTTCCCAAGTGATGTTTTACAGAGCATTTTCTAAATATTTTCTAATATAAAATTTAAAATATAAAATATAAAGTCTTATTGTTTGGCTGGAATAAAAAGTTTTTATATTAATTAATTATTCCTTAACTATTATAACTTGTCCAGTTAACTTAGTTAATCTTTTAAATTGCACTTTAAGCTGAATAGTATCTGGCGTCATAACTATTAAAGTAGTATGTACTGTCATTATGGCAAAAGAAATAAAGAAATGAATCATTAGAAATTAGTTATTAAAATTGTTATGTTTAAAAATGTGTTTGGACATTTTTTTGAAAAAAATTATGTCACAGGAGGGCTTCTACTGTATGTATCATATATATGACAGTGATTTGGGGAAAAAAGGAATATGCGTTTATATGTATTTTCACAGTAGTGTAGATCATGGGTCTCAAGCTCTATTCCTCCCACCCTAATCGAACACAGCTAATCCAACTAATCAAGGTGTTCAAGGCTAGAGGCTATTCGGCTGTTTCTCAATATGCGTTCTTCAGCCATCCTGCGTCCTTGTGTTCTCGTAAAACGTCTTCATCTACCGCTAAAGTTAATTTCCAAAACTCAAGATTGCAAAAACAGAGGACGTGTGAAGGTTCTCGGATGTGTTCTTGGTATCAATGATGCACCAATGCAGACTTGAGCACCGAACTCGGTCTAGAAGTCCCAGAAGTCATTTTATATAGATTTCTTATTAAAGATCAGAGATATAACTGATTTGTCTCAGGAGTTACCCTAAATGACACTGTGAAAGTAATTAATTGTGTTTATCTGCAGGAATTCATATTAAATTTAGTTTTATTTGTAAAGTGCAAAGTATATTTGTAAGGTTTTTGTGCATGTTATATATATATATTGAAAAGTGAAAAAAAAACAACAACAATAAATCGTTGTTTGAATGCTGTAATGTTGGAATATTTTTTCTTTAAAAATTCGTGAAGGTCATGTGACCATCAGGAAGAATGCAGCATCTCATTTCTCACAGGACGCGTTCTGTGTTCTCGCGGTGTCCCAAGTTCGTTCTTTTGAGGTGATCTGGCAAGACCGGTCTTCACAAGAACGCAAGTCTGTTGTCTGCGTTCTTGGAATTGAGAAACAGCTATTAGTTAGTTGGAGCTAAACTATGCAGAGCTGTGGCCCTCCAGGAATTGAGTTTGAGACCATTGCTGTAGAGCAATTGTTAGTGTTGGATAGACTCACCTAGTATTATTACTGCACCACATTTGGTAAGTCCTAAACTGAAAATACTCTGTTCTCATTTGCCAGGTACACGTCACAGTTGTTTCTCCTTCTATCACACACTGCAGGTTAAAGGCTCCATTGACGTCTGCAAGAGATTATTAACTTTAGTCAAAATCTGTTCTTTTTCAGACTCTCAGAGTTGATAGTTCTGTTAAAACTCAAATTCAAATTGAATGTCAAATACAACCATTGTAAGTCTTCCAGGAAACCAGGGGACTCCAGTCACTCCAGAGTCCTACAAGACCCCTCGCCCTCACTCTGGCTTCATAATGATAACCCGGAAACAATGACTCATTGATGATCGTGTGTTCAGTCACATTTATTTTATCCACAGTCTGTTCCGGTAAAAATAAACAGAAAATTTTGTCATGCCATGACAAAACAAAGCAAAAAAAACCCATAAATTAATACATACATTTTCCATGATCCTTTCTGAGGGCTACAACCTTGTAGAGTTAAATCTCCTAAATTTTTAAAGGTAGCTTTAAACTTTTAAAGATTCTGTAAAATTGAAATGAAGCAGTTTTCTTTTTTTAGCTGTTAATATCAGTATTTTATTTTTAAGGATATTTAGTGTGCTCTGAAACCAAATTCACATTTAGAAGATATAAACCTAATATAAACATACAAAGCTTGCAGTTCTGTCCCTTTTACTTTAATGTATCAAGAATCTTTCCCTCATACTTCAGGGCTACTATGTGTCCTGCCCTGTTTTCATATTTTAGGTGAGATTAAACTCACTTAACTAATTTCAGATTTTAAAGCACACCAGGGGACCTTTTTAAATGTTAGTTCATCCAAAATTTTTAATACTAATTACTCACCCTCATGTCATTTCAGTCCCCTGAGAGCTACGTTAATCTCCTGAACACAATTTAAGACATTTTAGAGGAAACTTAAGTCCAGAAAATACAATGTTTTTGGTTCTTTTTTCTGAACTTTAGATGTCTCAGGAACCTTGCTGTTTGTGGAATATTAGAGAGCTCTCAGAAATATCTTAATTTGTGTTTGATGAATAATGAACATCTCAGAGGATTGGAATGACATGTGGTAGTATAATGGGCTATATGCACAGAAGTGTTTTTTCAGCCACCGATAAACCTCCGATAGAACCGATAGAAATTCCTTTTACAGCATCGATAAAGTAATTTAATCAAAATAGTCAGTTAAAATAAGCGTTAATTTATTCATTTAGGTATTCAAGCAGGCTTATTCAGAATTAAAAGTCCCTGTGCATAAGGTCTCTTATTAACAGAATTTATATCTTTTTTTGGTGAACTAATGCTTTAAGACAGTTACTGTGAGGTCAGAGGATGCTGAATGACAGTATACTTTTGTTGAATCCAATAATCGTATTTACAGCTGAAATCATGACGAAAAGCTGCATTACCTAAAATTCTGTGCAGAAAATTGCCCCAATCAGAGAGTCCCCCAAAGCAAATGGCAAATATTGTTATTGACTCTGTCTCTCTTTAAATTACTTAAATGTTTGTATGTTTATGCTTAATTTGCAACTCACTTCAAATTCAAATTACATTAGATTGTAATATTTTCGTAGATCAGGGTGAACTCAATTCTGGAACTGAGAATTGCTGGCGCCTGGCACACAGACGATACTGGTGCAGTTTATTTTGGGGCATATTTATATAGCAGATATAGGAAGTAAAACAATTGTCATTAGCAAAGAGGAAGAGGCCACAGACATCCATTTAAGGATGAAGATTTCTATGGAAATAGTAAACAACATTTAAGTTTTATAATTCTCCCTATTTATTTCAGTGCACATCTTCGATTTTATAATAATATAATAAACACCACTGTGAAGTGTAGTCGATTGTTTTCTGACTTGAAAATATGGAAATAATTGGGATGTTGTGCTTGGCAGAGTAAAAGCTGTCAATATTGCCTCAAAAGTATAAGTAAACTCAATGTTGTCACTTTCTTTATTGAACTGCAGTCATGCTACAATGGTCAGTCTGAAAATATGATTTGTAGCAGTTTTACAATATACTGTACACACAGTTTATTTATCATTTTTTGAAGTGGCATATGATCAGTAACACACAAATGAATTGGTAAACAAAGTGTACACAGTATGCAGTGCAATGCTATAAATACACTTGCAAAGCAAACACACTGAGCATTTACTCATGCATATATCCAAATCTCTATCTGTCTCCAGTTTCAGAATACATCGCTCTTTCATGTGGAGGCTTTATCTTTGGTGGGAATCTTGTTTGAGGTTATAATGAGGCTTCCTTACAGTGACAGATTGTGACGATTGATAATGGGGTGAAACAGAGCTCCTGCTACACAGACGTGGCTGTAAACAGGATATCCGCAAGATATTCAATTAGAAAATATTGCTATTGCATGATATTTGTGTGTGAGAGGGCATTTTGAGGTTTGTCTATTTGTTTTTCCCAATTTTAGGCAGTTTGTTTAATTTCATGAAGGGAAATGCAAAAATTTCTCTGTATAGAAAAGGCTTTGAGCAAAATACAAATTTTTGTTTTATTTTCTAACTTAATATCTTGTCTTCAAAATTATTGTTTTGAATTTATCTAAATTTGAAAATTAGATTTAAATTTAGGTTTATTTAGATACTTTTAAATATTACTTAATCTTTATTTATAAAATTGTTCTTATTTCTAATATTTTTGTACCTAATAAAATTATTTTTTAGAGAGTAGTTCTTATTTATTACCAACTACTACTCACTAATTAGATGCTCATACAGATTAGTCTTAGATAGGGCTGCAAAATTCTGGCTGAAATGAGAATCGCAATATTTATTTATTTATTTATTATTATTATTATTTTTGCTTAAAATCAAGAACCCACTTTCTCACAATTCTGTAGATGTAAAATAAAGATTAATATGAGTAGCCTAGTATTGTTGTTTATCAAACATATGGTAAAGCAACAATAATAATATCAGGCCTATGTATAGATCTACTGTTGGTTAAAATGCTACATTTTGTATAGTCTTTGAATGGTGAACTTAAATATACTTTAAATATGTCCTGGTTGTTAATTCACAGTAAAATGATTACATCAGAATACAACTATTCAGAATTCTGAAGTTGAGTTATGTTTGAGATGTGTGCTTGACTTTTGTCATTTACAACATTGTTAGACCACTTGTTTCACTGGTAAAATTATCATTTATCATCGTTTATCATTCTCAGATTCCCTCTTGCATTATATTCAACATTATATAGGCTAGAGTAGTTATACTGACCCAGTAGACATTTATTTTCATGCACAACACTTTGTGATCGTTATGAAAGAAAAAACATATCAAAAGCTTGTTGTAAGCATAACTCTAAAATGCGAAATGATCATTTAAATGATGCGTCTAGTTTCACTTTTTACTGCCGGGTGCGGCTCATGTCATGGTTGCCGTCACTTTGAGTTCAGTTTGCAACAAAGTGGACATTATTTACAACTTTATTAGCTGTTATTCACAACCTATGCAGGTTCTGTTCACTAAAGTAGACATCATTGGCAGGCACGTGTGCATCCTCTCGGTAGTAAACAAACAGTGCGCTACTAATTTTGCAGCCTTGAATATGTCATTACATTATGACAAATTACATTTTTGGGTGAATTATATCTTATAAATACAGTATTTTACATTTTAACACCATTTGGAGGTGTCCATGTTGCTGAGCAACATATATAGAACAATGTGAAGACTTGTGCGACCTCCTTTATGCTCTATGAATCACAGAAAAGCTGAGTTAAGATTGTGTGTAGGGTCTAATCGAGACCTTTTTCCGATTAACCGTACAGCCCTAGTATTAGATAATTTTTGGATTGCTAACTGGATTTTACAGCCAGTTTATCACCAGAATTTGAAGTCAAACACAAATGAAAGGAGTTGCACTGCTCAACTGAAATGCTCGGATATACTGTTATAAGTTACCCTATGCTGTTAATTCTACATGCTAACACGTTTTTTTTGTAGAATGTATGATTTAACTTGGACATTTTTGAGGTTTTAGCTTGAATAATCAATATAATTTTGTCTTGGCCTATAAGACCACATATGTACGGTATTATATATGCCTATGCAGTTTACAAGAAAATGTGAGCTGTAATTGTGAGTTTTTTTGTACTATTTATTGTTTTGTTTTGCTTTTGTATTGATTTGTTTTATTTTTATATTTTTGATTTTTGCTCTCACTTTTTATAAAAATAAATTTGATTGACGTGTAGCAGAATGTTTCATTCATGTATTTTAGTCTCTGGAAAAAAAAATTACCAATGACTTAAATAAAATTTTGAATGTTGTTCAACTTTAAGAAAAATATAGTGTCTTGTTCAATTCGTTTTTTGAGTTTTGTTTTGGTTCCAAAAAATAACTGTATTTTCACTGGTATTGTTACCGAATCCTGAAATTTTGGTACAGTGAAAGCTAGTACTCATTCAAAATATTACCTGTAAGATTATTTTATTTGACACGTTTTATTTTAATGTTTCTTTTTTTCTTTTTTTGTGACCATTCTGACTAGTCATAACATGTGAAAAACAAAAAGTTGACTAGTAAGAATTGTTAATTGTAAAATAGTAATGGTAATATTAATCAGTTAATAAAAACAAATATCCAATGCATAAACAGTAGAATTTACTCCCTTCTTCTAATATTACTCCCTTAAGAGGAAGATGGAGCACAATATTTCTATTTTTTTCCAATGGTTTACTGTGTGTGTGTGTGTTTGTGTGTGTGTGTGTGTGGGTGTGTTTGTTTGTGTACTCACAGTCCAGTCATGCATGGATCTGCGATATTGAAGCTGGTACATGAGAGATCTTGTGATATTTGAGGATGCAGGATATGGACTTTTCCAGGACAGCAGGCGACCTCCTCCATCTGTCATCATCTCCGTCAAGTTAGCCGGGGCTCTAACTTTCCCTAAAATCACACATATGACAGTAAAGGACTTTTCCACCACAGAGATGTTTTAGAAGGTAAATGCATTTACAAAACACACACAAACACACTCACCATGCTGAGCAACTTGAAGAGGTAAAGGAGTATGTCCACATGGTACTTTGAAGTATAGGATGTGATTGGTATTAATTCCAAACCTCTCTGTGTTATAGCGACATACATGCGAGAACTTCCCATTGGGTAAATCTACACGTGGTTTATTCAAGTGGCAAAGTGTTTCTGTCCTGAAGAAAGAGAGAGAGACAAAAGTTCCTCATTGTATTATTTTATTTATTCCTGTCACTTTATTTCTTCTGTTGTGTCTTTTATCACCTACTTCTTAGATTTGTCAAAGTAATACAGAGTGAAGTTAGCAGGTGGATCAGTCTCCCATGTACATTCTACATAGCTTGTGTAGTCATTGTAGCAACGCAAAGAATCCATCACTGCAGACTCTAAAACAAGAGATTAAAGGCATTTAAGACAATAACTTCTGTTCATGACACATTTATTTCCCATCAACAGCTGCTTCTACTCCCCAAATGTTTTTTTTTTTAAATTTATTTTTGGTTTAAGGGTAAATGATGCTGAAATGTCCCTGTTGTGTTTTTGTAATACCTTTTAGGGCTGCATAATATTGTAAAAATTTGTCATTGTGATATTTTTTTTTCTACGATATATATTGCAATATAAATATCATTTCACCAGATGATTTGAATAGCTCTGTTTGGAAAGATGGCATCAATTTAGATCAACTGGGACGATCAAGTCTTTTTTTCTATGCAGTGCATCAAAGCATACATATATAAATACGACAGAGCAAAAATAAACATTCATTTAACAAGTGCTTTATGGTTTACTTGGAAGTCTAGCAGTTTTTAAAGCAGCAAAATTTTTACAAACAAACGTTAAATACCGTGGCAATCATTGTAGAAATTATTTATATATCCCAGCTCAGACCAGGTTG
>CAIGQQ010026693.1:0-16144 GCA_903798035.1 Danio albolineatus | reverse complement strand
ATATATATATATATATTATTATTTATTTAATAGTTTTAATAATAATAACAACAACAAAAGTAATAATAATAACAATATTATTATTAACAACCATAATAATAATAACAACAACAACAATAATAATAGTAATAATAATAGTAGTAATTATTATTATTATTATTATTATTATTATTATTATTATTATTATTATTATTTTGCACTGTAGGATTGAGCACTTCATAATGTCTGCTATGGTGTGATTGGTTTCCACCTGCGCAATAAGTCTATTTGTGAAATTTCCTCAACTGTTAGTGGTGTTATGATAAAATGGAAGAAATTAGGGTTGGGTAATATGACAAAAATCTCACATCACATAAAATAACTAATAATATCACTAAATATATTGCAAAATATAAACATTCACTTTTACATTCAATATGGCAAATTTCTCACAATGCTGTTTATTCATGTTTTGTCTGCATCCCCATAATGTTCTATTGTGATCATCTAAATTATGAAAAATGTGCCCGAAAACAATTTTGTGACACCACGAAATGAACAATAGAGCATAACATGAAACAACAGGCGTTTTCTTTTGTCCGTACAATATACATGCTCATATTGCACAGCCCTAGAAGCAACTGGGAACAACAGCGATTGAGCCACCACAAAGTGGTAGGCCATGTAAAATTACAGTGTAGGGTCAACATCTGAGGTGCACAGAAGTCACCAACTTTCTGCAATAAAGTCAAAAGCTGCACACCTTTAAACTTCATGTGACCTTCAGATTAGTTCAAGAACAGTGTGTAGAGAGTTTCCAAGCCCTCAAGCATCCAAGCCTTAAATCAACCAGAACAATGCAAAGTGTTGGATGGCCAAGTCAGGTTTGGTGGTTGCCAGAACAACGCTACAGTACTTGTCTGACTGCGTTGTGCCAAGTGCAAAGTTTGGGGTTGTGTTGTTTTTCAGGGTTGGGTTTGGCCCTTTAGTTCCAGTAAAAACAATCTCATAATGATTTAGCACACCAAGTTTTTGTACATTGTCATGCTCCCAACTTTGTGAGAACAGTTTGGGAATAAACCTTTCTGTTTCAACATGACTGCGCACCAGCAAGCACGTTTCGAAAAAGAAGTGGGTGAGAAAGTTTGGTGTAGAGAAACTTGGTTGGCCTGCACAGAGTCCTGACCTCAACCTAACAGAATACATTTAGCATAAATTAGTGGACTAACTTCACATTAAACTCTACAGATAAAGATTAGAAGTGCATGTATATGTAAAGGCTGAAACGTTTGGCAGTATAGGTGTAGCTTGAGTTTTCCTACAAATGTAGAGGCCAGTGATTTGCATAGTGCAGAGAATGTGGATGAAATTGCGGAATATGAGGAGTCTTGGACTGTTTCATTTCTTAGTTGCACTGCCCACTCAAAACGTTGTCAATCCTGTTACATAGAAGCAAATATAAAGACAGCAACATCAAAGCTCCAAAAGTATCACATTTATTATACTAAAAGGTTATCACATTACGTGTGAAGTTTTGAGCACACGACACTTCATCAGATGGTGTACACGAAATGCCACATGCTATGTGATAGCCTTTTAGTAACAAATATGATACTTTTGAAGCTTTAATGTTGCCGCCTTTATTCTTGCTTTTTGTACTTTTTTGGCTGAGTACCCATGTGAGATTGGTGTGTGTGTGTTATTATGCAGTTTTACGAGAGCTTTGCATCAAAATACATTATAATTTGAACACACTGTTTGAACAGGCATGACAAATTAAAAAAACACCCACTGGTATGATTGGCTAACAGTTTTGCACATTTGAAAATTTGGTTCCAAAGTTGTGTAGGAAAACTATGCCAACTCATGTTAACTTTTGCATGTATCTTTGAAAGCCTGTATTTCTCAGACACTGATGTGAATTGGGTTAAAATAAATGCATTAATAATATCAAATGATCTTTAATGGCAAACAAAAGCAAAGCAATAATGAATATTTAATAAAAATAGTTACTCTTACTTGTTTGGTAAAACTTTATTATTAGATTCAATATAGTCGGCACAGTGGTGGCAAACCAAAAAAGATTTCATGCAGTTCACAAAAATATAGCTGTAAAAATTACAATATTTTTTAAAATGTGAAAAGTTAAAGGAAATGTAACCATTAATCCACAGTCTGGAAAATGAAACATGAAAAAAATGGTATCCAGAATTTAGAAAAAAAAAGAAGATTGATTCATTTTGAGAAAAATTCAACAGATTTCATTGGGCCCCATTTGTTTATTACTGTGACTAATTATTAATAAGCTGTTATTTAATTTGTTGATATATTATTATTCAGTTAAATCCTTCATTTGTTGGTATAATGTGAACGCATGTCAAATAAGTTGTTATATTTAAAGATTTGCAATTAATTATAAAATTAATTAATTATTCACAAATAAAATACATCGTATCCAGTCAAAATGCTGTTCTCCAGTGTGCAGTTTGAAGGCTATATGTACTGGATATACTGTATTGATGTGTGCTAAATGTAAAAAAAGGTCAAAGTCTGCATCAACCGGAAGTTACTGAGACTATGTCAGTATGTTGACATACTTCCAACTGAAACTGAATATTAAGTAGGGGGTGGGGCTTTTATTTTTCCACATTGTTTCCTAATAGCAAATTGACAGTAAGAAGAGCCTGGTTAAGAATATTAATATACATTTGATATGGAATCCCTCAAGTTAACTTCAACAGAAGTAATGCGGAAGCAAATGGTCAGACTTTCCTTAACAAAACAAACATTCATTTTATTTTTCTTCAGTTGATTAACTTGCACTATTAATTATTCACCTTAAGAATAACAATGTGAGCTAGTAAAGTAAACATTGTACTTTTTGATTTCACTCTGACTCTGAAAATTTAACTCTTCTGAATCTGCTTGCCATTTAAAAAAAACATCAAGCAAGCACGCATATCTGGTCAATGTTTTCTGTGCACATGCATGCTGATCCTGTTCTTTGATTTAATAGAATATTTTGCTTAATATTTGCACTTCTTAAATTTATTGTTATGCTAATATTTAAAAAACAAATGCTTTTATGTATTACTTTAACTTAATTTATATACCAAGTTATATACCATATACAAAGTTTAACATAATTTTTAGTCAGTTTGACTGATTTAAGTTGAGATGACTCCAGACAGGAAGAATTTTCTTTATACAGTGTACAATAAAACAATTTACACTATCCAGTTCCCCAGAAATTCATATGATAATGATTAGTGCAAAGGACAAGCTTAACAACCAACTGAGTAACGTGAGTTGAGAAAGAACATGAGCAGATGTTTTTTGTCACCACCACGCCTCGATCCATCACTAAACACTGCTGTCTTAATCTGCTGCTTTCCGCCTCAGGCTCACAATGGGTTTGGTCTTCTTATCAGCAAGTTATTATTAACCTGTGAGTTTCTCAGCTCCACATTCCAGGCTCACTTTTTCAGGCCCCAGTCCAACAGCACTGCAACAAAAGTGCTCATTTATCAGTCACACAAATTTTTAATCAGCAAATGAGAGGGGGGAATTAACATCACATGAGGGGAAAAACATGATTAAACACATGTCAAGATTTTCTGGAATGGTGAAGGTTGTTTTTAATTCAACCGATTTCTGAATGTCATTTAGAGGGTGTTTAGAATCTAGATCTAAGAGACTTATCATAGAAAAGGTGTATTCAAGTTATTGAATGCTAGACGTATTTTTGAACAATTTTAGACCTAAAAAAGCAAATTGTGTCATGTCATATTTATAATAATTTTAATGTATTTTTAAATACCTTTATAGAGCTGAGTAAAAAGAAAGCAAGCATGGCACTATTTTTATTAAAATAAATAAACAAACAAACATTTCTTTGACTGTTTAAATTTCCTGGTTTTCAGATCATATCCTGTCACTTCTTGTCTTGTCACTTTCATTTAAGAAGGAAGGAATTGTGAAAGTGCATTTACTGACGTCTAATGCGAATCAATGAGCCAGTGACAGTTACTAGACTGTATTGATCGTGACAGAACAGACAAGATGAAGGCTTTGAGTCATTTCCCGTCTATGCTTGAGTGCTGTTTGGACAGAGAGTACAAAATGTGTACACAGATATGCAGTTTACTATGCTGCAAAGTAGTGAAAGTTTCAGATAGAAAAAAGCTTCTGCATGTTAATGAGGGTCTTTAAAGCAGCTGCAGCTAATATAATGCCACTTACAGCTAATGAATATCAGCTTTATTACGGTAACACTTTATAATTACAACACGCTATGAATCATTTAATAAGCATTAGCATACAGTGAATTGATTATTTGTTAATTATTAACTCTACATTAATAGATGTTTAGTAAGCAGTTTATAAAATACAGATAAAATGCTGTATTCTTGACCTATAATAGTTGTATTTTCATACTTTATACTTATAAATTGTTCCTTATTAAAATCAGTATTGAATTATTTACAAACCACTTGTATTTAAGAGTAGTTGGTGGCAATGAGTTAGTAAACAATTAATAAATTATTCAAATCAACATTTATATGTTTTATTTATTTAGGTATATAGTAATGCTTACTGCATATGTTAATAAATGCTTTATTAACTCAACTTTATGCAGTTTTGTGACCTAATTTAAAGTGAGGACTATTTATGCTTAGTAAATCCCTTATAAAAAGACAATTAAAGGCTTAGGATCAAATAAACAAATATTTGCAATCTAAAAAAAATAAAATTACTGTAAACCTTAAACATTGTTGAATAACATGAGTGTCAAAATACAATTAGCAATAAATACAATTAAATGCAACAACAATATATTAATTTAAGAATATATTATGATGTAACCTTTCAATGTTATTGTGGAGAGATAAGCATGATCGAACACCCGATGAGGGGGAAGAGCATGCTCAGAGCCCGGTGGTTAATCAGCAGGCCAATCAGAAATAATAAATAACACCTGGTTACTCTAGGGCGCCACGGTGGCGTAGTGAGTAGCATGTTCGCCTCACAGCAAGAAGGTCGCTGGTTCGAGCCTCGGCTGGGTCAGTTGGCATTTCTGTGTGGAGTTTGCATGTTCTCCCCGTGGTTGCGGGGGTTTCCTCCGGGTGCTCCGGTTTCCCCCACAGTCCAAAGACATGCGGTACAGGTGAATTGGGCAAGCTAAATTGTCCGTAGTGTATGTGTGTGTATGAGAATGTATGGATGTTTCCCAGAGATGGGTTAAGGCTTGAAGGGCATCCGTTGCGTAAAACAAATGCTGGATAAGTTGGCGGATCATTCCGCTGTGGTGACCCCGGATTAATAAAGGGACTAAGCCGACAAGAAAATGAATGAATGAGTGGTTACTCTAGTGATTGGGTTGGAGAGACATCTTCTTAATGAGGAGAGAAGGAGCAGTCGGGAGGAGAGAGCACACACATACACATACACACACCTGCAAGTGTTGTGTGATTATTGAAAAATATAGGAATTTACTCACCTGATATCGCCGACCCTGTCTTCTTCTTCCCACAACAAGAACTAACTTTACTACAGTTATTTAGCGAAGTTTAAACTGTACAGACATTTTATTTTACATAAGATTACATAAGACAAAAATTATTTGTCATTTGATACGGTTTCATTTGTGTATCTTGAAATGAATAGAAATGAATAAAGTTGTTTATTTTCTTTTGGTCCTGTTTAGAATATAACAGCCTTTAATTGTCATTTATAAGGGATTTATAAAGCATGAATAGTCCTCACTTTAGATTAGGTCACAAAACTGAATGAAGTTGAGTTAATAAAGCATTTATTAACATGCAGATTAACTATTAGTATATGTCTGAATAATAAGATACATGAATGTTAATTTTAAGTAGTTTATGAATCATTTGCTTACACATTCTGAATTATCCTAAAATAGCACCAACTATTTTTAAATAACAAGTTTGTAAATAATGCAAACTTAAGTAATGGAAAAAAAATATCATTAACAAAGTTTGAAAATACAATCATTAAGCACATTATAAATATGCTCATAAGTCAAGAATATACATCATTTGTAGCTGTATATATATATATATATCTAATATCTAATAATATAGAGTTAATTCTCTCTAATTCACTATAATGCTTAATAAATGATTCATAGTGTGTAGTTATTAAAAAGTGTTACCAATATCACTAATAAGCATTATTATATTATATTATTTATCTTTGTTTCCACACCTAAATTCTTAATCACCTGGTGCAGCATTTGATTGTGTGTTTGCATGTGCGCGTACGTGTGTCTTTGTGTGTAGGAGGAGTGATTTTGCAAGATGAATTACTCAACAGTGAATAATCTAGAATTGACTGGCTCTTTCAAAACTGCAATAAGAACAGACTAAAAACTAGGAAACATGTATTGTAGTTATTTTTCTCTGATTTTGGTTGAAAACAGAGATTATGATGTAATTTACTAGACGTTTTGAAAAAAAAAATACTTCTGCATGTCCACATGAAATAAGTAATATATTTGAATGAATTTTAGATTATTTTTTAGAAAAAAAAATAGAGAACAATGTTAATTATTCAGTATCTGTGTTTCCACCTAAATTTAATGTGTGACATAAAATGCTGAATGTAAATGCAAGTTACACATAAATTCTAAAAATGCGCATTGAAAACATGCTTTCAACTGATATGTTGTTTTAATTAATACAAAATTAAGTTAGAAATGCATTAACCAAATAAATTCCTCAGTTCAAATCAAAACATGTCAGGGGATTTTATCGATTTATAATTTTTCTCAAAAGATATATAAACAATAGGACTTACACACTAATCTCAGTCACATCATCTCAAATGTCATAATAATTTTAAAAATATCTGAGTGAAAGTCCATCATCATTTAAGTACATCCTGGAATTGTCTAGCATGATGGTGTTTCCAAACATCTGACATCCGCCTCCAAACGCAAGATAACGTGAGAGAGATTGTTATTGCGTGTTACATCTGCCACCCACAACACATGTATTATGAAGGAAAACTCGTGGTGGCTGCTTTTATTTTGAATCATTGATGAATCATTATTTTGAATCATTGATGAATCATGTCATCGAGTGGAGATTTTATTCTCTTGAACATAAGAGACAGTGTCACTTTGCCGCATACTGTTTGTCATCCACCATATAGTAGGGAACACTATTTTGGACGCAGTCTGTTTGCTTAAATACTGAATGAGTCAGAGTTTTTGAATGGATCACTTAAAAAGTTTTTTTTTTTTTTTTTTGCTTTACAGTCACAATCTCTTTGCCATACCCTGACCTGAACCTTTTTAAATAATGTAACTACATATTGCAGCAATGTAGAGCGCAAGTTTTTGATTGGTCAGTTTGGTAGTGGTGATGAATATGTGCAGGGTCTAGAGCAGGAGTGCCCAATCCTGTTCCTGGAGATCTACCTTCCTGCAGAATTTAGCTCCATCACTGATCAAAAACAATTAAACTAAGTAGGATCTGCAGCTGAACTCTGCAGGAAAGTAGGTCTCTAGGAACAAGGTTAAACATCACTGGTCTAGAGCCATGGGAGCAGAGGAAGGACTGTTGCGCGAGTGTATAACAAGTGCTAACAAGTTTAACATAGCTCACTGAAGCTATTCAGGGATGAGCCTTATCAGTACCTGGATGGGAGACCACGTAGGAAAACTAGGGTGGGGATAGTGAGGTCAGCAGTGGGTGCTCAATCTGTGATCTGTGTGGGTTCTAATGCCCCAGTATAGTGAAGGTATAGTGAAGTAAACCAAGGTCCTGACTCTCTGTGGTCATTAATCATTCCATGGCATTTCTTGTAAAGAGTAGGGGTGTAACTCCGGTGTCCTGGTCAAATTTTCAGATCAGCCCTCACCAGTCATGGCCCCCCGGTCATTCCCATCCACTGAGTTGGGTTTATCACTGCTCCTCTCCACCTGCAGCTGATGTGTGGTGAACACACGGGCGCCGTTATCCTGTGACTGCCATCACATCACAAACCCAGTACTGGGAAACACCCATACACACTACGGCCAATTTAGTTTATTAGATTCACTTATACCCCGTGTCTTTGGACTGTAGGGGAAACCCACGCAAACACGGTGAGAACATGCAAAATCCACACAGACATGGCAACTTACACAGCTGGGGCTCGAACCAGAGACCTTGCTGTGAGGAGACAATGCTAACCACTGAGCCACTATGTCACCCAATACACAATATATGCACTACATAAATGTCCTCCCTTTCTTCCAAGCAGGAGCTTCGGATGGATGTGTAAGGATCCATGTATTAGCCCAACGACGAAGCTAACAGCATGGGTGAAGTTAAATGCATGTAAGCCTTTTAGCACATGTGAAGAGAAATATTTAACGTATTTTAATTTAGTTTCCAACTCCGAATTTAATCTGACTCCAATTTATTATAATTTGAATGCTCATACCTAAAGAGAGTTTGATTTAGCCACTAGATCATATTATATTAAGTCAGTGATTGTCAGGAAATATGAGAGTTTAAACAAGAATTGTACATTTATTTGTCAGGCAAAGATTTTCCATTCCAATTCACATAATTACACAAGATAAGCCAATTTAGATTGTACAACAGAGTTAAAGATTAATACCTGGCCATGTAGAAAGACATTGCAACATACAAGCTGAGACAGAGCCCAGAAACTTGTACGTTGCAATGGGGTCTTCTGGTTAAAAGAATCCCCCGATCTGTGCAACATCTAAACCTTAAATACCCAACAGGGCGTCACAGTTACCCTTGCCTAGTGTATTGATGTGTTAATCACCTCTGGAGGGGGAGCATCTGGCAGAGATTTCATTAAGGTTAAAACCAAATTCAACAAATACCAGTGAAATATTATAATGACCTTAAGACCACTTTACCAATCACACAGAGACATTTAAAATGATACCAAACATGAATATAAAACTACAAGATGCACCAAGTTAAAACCTTGAACAGTTTATGTGAGATGTAAATGGTCTACTCTGATGGAGCAAAGACATACAGTCAGGAAGAGAGCTCAGGATGATCTGAATAGAACAGATGAACAGTTGGTCTTCTGATCTTCTTATATTAGCCTGTTCATTGTTTTAATGCTTGACCATTCTCGTGGTCTTGTCTCGTGGAATTCCATAACAATTTTCAGGGTTTATTATCATGGAGAGACATAGCCAATTCTTACAGTCCTCCCCTGGTCCCTTGGAGCAATTTTGAGCAGTTTCAAAAGGGAACACAAGATCATTTGGATGGCTTTGTCGAGCGATGATGTTGATTGTAGAAGCAGAAGCAATGTCATAACCTGAAATTACAACATTAAAGGCAGGTTCAACATTAAAATGGAGTTGTATCGCTTAACCCCACAGACTTTGGGTTCAGGTGGCTGCTCAGATACTTCAGGTCAGTTCAGGCAGTTGGATTTGTGTCCATCTGTGGTGATATTCTGTCCATAAGATGACAAAGTCCAGTGCTTTAATCAAACATGTTGCAAGTCTCATTACACTTTCAGCGTAAGATCCTCCCCAGGTCGTTATCTGTTCCACTGCAAAGACCTGTTAGCTTCAGACATAAGGTGAGGTTCACAAGGCAGTTCATATGTGAGACCGCTAGATAACATTTGAATGACCATGCAGTAATTGGATATCAATGAGCTTTTCAGCACTGTAGAATGTGTAAACACAAAACATAACAATGTTCAATGTGTGAGAGGTAAATAAAGTCTGAAAAAGTCCTAACTTTAGTTGTAATAATCACCAGATGCTCCACTCTCATGTCATGTATGGCAGTAGTTTAGATATATTTGATAAAGGTAATTTAAAGGGAAAGATACACAGATCCAATATAACCAGTATTTTCACTAGTGGTATGCATAATAAAATATATAACATCAATAATAGAAATACACAATTTCACAATTATAATCATAAAATTGTCTATATGAATGGTTCAATTGAAAAACATTTCTGCAGACTTAAGGTTTAACCATATCAACTGAAGAATGAAAATCCAAACAAAGAAAGATTTAAAATCTATAGGTTATTTTCTTTCCTCATTCTTTGTCTATTTAATGCACAGGCTAAAGTCACATTCAATAATGCAGGTTTAATTTTAGAAGTTGGTTAAATTTGATAGTGTCTGCATTCTTAGATTTAGTTGGTTTTTATCAATTTGAAGTTTTCAATAGTCACTGTTGGAAAATAGTGGGCCCTACTATTTTGCAACAGGGCTAATGAATGAACATGGATGAATTAAACATTTTGTCCAAAAAGACTAGTAGTCTCATTTACATTTGCTAATTCCCAAGTTAAATAATTTTGTATGTGACTATAGCCATGCACAAGTCTTCTGCACATTACTCCATCAATGCACCGCAATTTGAAAAACCATAAAGTTGCAAAATTGTTTACCATAATTGATATTTAAATAATAATCCCACATTGTCCTATATGTATGAGCTGAATGATGTATGATAAATATGAATGAGGTAAATTATTTTTTAACCTGGATAGTCGACATATACCAGTTAAAAATACTGTTAGGTTGCAGTGATGAATGTGTTGTGTTTTTGTGTGCATGAGATGGGCAAAACTTAATTACAATCTGTGTTGCAAAATTTATATCCAGTGCTACACTGGGAGGCCATGTAGACAGGTAGTGTTAGTGTATTTATGGGGTGTGATTGGCCTCGTGAAATATCTTTATTACCCATCTCATGTCGAGCTGTGTGGCCTGTCTGCATACAGACAGACTCAGGCACCTTCATAGAAACTGTGCCTGAAAGTGGCAGAGAGGAAAAAACACAGTGTTATCTGAGCCTTTACACAAATTATATTTTAGTAGATAGTACTACTTTAATTTCCCCGTTATGGTCTTAACCAGACAGATTTTACAATTGGCATCAAATTAGATGCAGTAAGAATTTAATTTGTGTTTGTTATAACAAAGACATATCATTAGCATGATCATGTTTTTGCCAAACAAAAGGTTCAGATAAACTGAGCATTGATGGTCAAATTTGAGCACATCCTTTTAAATTTCTTTTGCATTTGTAGTTTCAGTCTGCCATGATGTGAGTTTTATAAAACTCAGATTTACTGAGATATGTTTTGTTCTCACTAGTCAGATCTGTGTTTGAAGCATCAATTCATCAATTAGGATGGCTGTACTTCTTATTTAGCAATGAAGATTTAAAAATGCTGATCAAATTTCTCACCATCTACATCTCTATAGGTTATAAAGAACTTTCTGCCGGTGTTAATATTTTGCACAACTTTGATTACATGCCCAATTAAATTAACCTACTGATTCAATGTAATACTGGCTAAAGATTTTCAAGAGAAAGATTTAGGACCTTTCCTTGTCTCTCAATTACAACTTTAAGTAAACTTGGCAAATGTCAGACCAATAGGCTCCTGTAAAGAAAACAATTTCCTTGTTAATGTAATTATGAAATAGACTAGTCTCCCGGCTAATATTGTACTCCTGTTTGTGGTTTAAACCGCAGCTATATTGAGCACAGTTTTTCACTTTTAGGAGACAAACTTATTCACCATAAAAACATGTACCTTAAAATTAATTCATTAATTTTAGCATACAGTTAATTCTATCTTTCACATGATATCAGGCCTAGAATGCATTAAGCATCTACAGCCACAAACCTAAGTGTTTTTCACTCACAGTAAGACAATCATGTGCTTTGAGGAACTAAATTAGCCTAGGTCTACTTTTTAGTAACACAAACAACTATTATATGTTTTTATGGAAATGAAAAAGTGTCTAACATAAATACGAATATGAAAATGCAATCAGCCTCTAACCCTGCCTGTTTAACTAATAAAGTTGTTACTATTGGGTTGATGTTTACCAGGAGTATGTAAGGTTTGCTGTCAGTTCTGTCTTCTTTAGTGCACAATGTTGATTCACTTCAAGTTTAACTCATATCTAACTCCAGTTTTAGTAAAAGGTGGTTTAGAATGTTAACACGTTTATTCTCGTTTTATCTGACTCCATTTTATAGTTTAATATTACTTTATTAATTTAGTGGTTTTGAGACGTTTTGGTATATATTTGAATAATTCTTATAACTCTTACCGAATTTTTCCACGTACAACTTAATTAATTCTCAAGCAATAACCAGGGGTTAGACTGGGTAATCTATAGTTCTGGTTTTCCATGATTGAAACAATCACGTACAACTTAATCAACGCCGAGACATTAATCAGGGGTTAGACCAGTATCTCTATAGCTCCAGTTTTCCATGATTGAGATAATCACGTACAACTTAGTTATGATTGAAATATTAATCAGCGGTTAGTTCGTCAGCATCATTTAAGACGCGCCACCTTTCGGCTTCACATTCATCTTAATGCATTTATTCTGACTCCATTAGTACTTCTTACTCTTATTTACTCATTTATTGTGAATCTATGTTACTTTACGCCGGCAGTAATGCATCAGAGATTCACTAGTTTGGTCAACGATTAGAGGTTTGTGATCAATACTATTTAATAGACAGACAGACAATGCCATTATTTAAATAGTAATCTCATTTGATTCTTGCAATCATCTACGTACAACTTAGTTAAAGTTCAAACAATAACCAGGGGTTAGACTGGGTAGTCTATAGTTCTGGTTTTCCATGATTTAAACAATCACGTACAACTTAATCAACGCCGAGACATTAATCAGGGGTTAGACCAGTATCTCCATAGCTCCAGTTTTCCATGATTGAGATAATCACGTACAACTTAGTTATAATTGAAGTATTTAACCAGAGGTTAACCGCCAGCACCATTTAAGATGCGCCACCTTTCGGCTTCACATTCATCTTAATGCATTTACTCTGACTCACCGTAGTGATTTTCGAAGAATAACATAATTGAAGTCAAACAATAGGTTAGAATTTCTAAGATCTTCATCTTACATGTGTTATGTTTAGTCTATCATGAAGTCTAACACATTCTTAACTTATCTGAGTAAATAATTTCAGAGTAACAAGAATACGTTCAAATATAACAATTTATTTTCTACCAGGTTAAGAAACAATCGAATGAAATCCAATCAACATAATAATTCAATCAAATGTATTTGGCTGGAGAAGTGATGCTACCCACCGCGATCGTGTGCAGATAATTCTATGAATTTACCATATGTTTACTATTTGATTCGGCAGGGGGTTTGTGCTTCTCTTTCCGTGACTGTATGTAACTAGTTTGGTGTCGGCGGAAAGGTTATTTGCATTCAAGAGATATTTGGTGTGGGTGACCAGGTATTGTCTTTACTCAATTGTATAGGAAGGGGTGAGAGACCTTTTCATCAGACGCACAGTGATCCTTTAAATGACACAGAATCCGAACCTTAGCATTTAAATATGCATTGTTTAAGACAGAGACCATTGTAACGTTCAGGAAGGGCAAGGTGTGAGGATTTGTGAGTGAAATTTTGGGCCATTGTTCTCCTCGGCCGTGAATGGCGCTTTCCAGTCTAGTGTCTCTTTCTCTCAAATTCAGGCATAGTTTTATCAATCTTACAGATTTGATTTCCCTCCTTTGGCCCCGTGTGTTATTTTACCTAAGGGGTCATTACTGAGTTTGGTAAGATGCCTTCCATTTTTAAAGTCTTTGTAATGATAACACTTCTCTATTGAGATAAAAATTTCACATTCCTGTGTTTCTGGTGGAAGGGAGGGGGGTTTGGTTTGAAGTTTCTATGGCATTAGCATTTGTGTATTCTGAGTTTGGTTGAAAAGATTTGTTAGCATTTCATTACTGGTCTCACTTGCTCAGTTTAAAGAATTTTGTAAATTCGTCACACTTTTTCTTATTTTTAGCTCAGTGTACATTCTTTTTTGTAATTTTGTTTAAACATGTGAGTTTAAAGATTGGGCACAACAGTACAAATGCAAAAAACACACATTATTTGATCATAATCTTGAGTTCAGTGTTGGGTTTAATTAGTTTACAAATTAAATAGTCGCTGCAATTAAAATGACCTTTTCGCAAATAGTAAAGTAAGGGATTACTTCTCAATTTCAGGTAGTTTAATTACAGTGACTTATATACTTTCCTTAAGTGATATATAAATTCAACGATTCTATATAATTCAATTCAGATAAGTAGGGTGATACCTGTATTATCTTATCTGAAACAATGAAATGTGGATTCATGAAAATATAGGGTTGTTCATTTGAAAGATTTTGTCTTTTCTCAAAACAACACTAAAAGTTTCAGATGTTGACTTTCTATTTCCTATGTAATTTATGTGGGTTTGTAGTCTTTAGTCAAATAATTAACTTAATGAGTAACTGAGTTACTTTTCACGCAAAGCCATTAGAAACATGAATTAACTACAACTGTGGTGATGCAATTAAAAAATGGTTCCTTCTGTCTTTGAAGTAAAACTCCCAACACTGACCACGTCCTTATCTGCCTTACTGTTTTGAAACTTATAAGTGTGTAATAATTTAACTATTTATGCTGAGTCTTAAACAGCATTTTAAAAACTATTTTCAGTGTTTTTATCACCAATAATTCAGATTTTGGATTCAAATATCTCTAACATATTCAAATGCTTCTTTAACCATTTAAATTCTAGAGAAAACACCAAGTCAAAGTTTTCTGCTTGGAGGTAAAAACTTAAAGATCTGAGATTAAATTTTCATCTAATAGGAGCTTCATTTGAAATTATTTTAATTATTAATTTTATTGTACTGTATTTGCCCAACTTCACTTTACATGTCCAATACAAAGATTACAACAAGAATTTCCAATTAATCTAATTACTAATTTAAAATTCTTGAAATATAAACGCTGCTTGTTGGCAATGTTGCAAAGTTATTACAACATATGCAATTAGCAATCCTTAGTGGAAGCAGTTATATTCAGAATTTAGATTTTCATTTGCCGAACTCTGTTAAGTTCCAAAATAAAACTTGGATGATGTTTTTCCATCTTAAATTTTAATCTCTTAAAGAGATCCAAATTTTTGGTTTAGAGTTTATTCTTCTCCCATTCTGCTGCTATTCTGTCCCTGACGAAACAATGGGGTTTTGTCTAATCTAAAGCCCAACCAGATTTTTACGGTCTCTGGTCTATAATTTTTGAGTATTCCGACTCATACTATATTAATGTATGCATTTATCTTTCCCTCAACATTTATAAAAGGCAAAACAATTGACTTACCTCAGCAGTTGGAAGAAGAAGAGGACTCGAACCTGTTTTTTCGGAGTATTCCTTTTTCATATTGCGCTGAAAGACATCACTCGCCTGAAACTTTATGGGAGATCACGTCTCGGGGTCACCATTTGTAAGGATCCATGTATTAGCCCAACGACGAAGCTAACAGCATGGGTGAAGTTAAATGCATGTAAGCCTTTTAGCACATGTGAAGAGAAATATTTAACGTATTTTAATTTAGTTTCCAACTCCAAATTTAATCTGACTCCAATTTATTATAATTTGAATGCTCATACCTAAAGAGAGTTTGATTTAGCCACTAGATCATATTATATTAAGTCAGTGATTGTCAGGAAATATGAGAGTTTAAACAAGAATTGTACATTTATTTGTCAGGCAAAGATTTTCCATTCCAATTCACATAATTACACAAGATAAGCCAATTTAGATTGTACAACAGAGTTAAAGATTAATACCTGGCCATGTAGAAAGACATTGCAACATACAAGCTGAGACAGAGCCCAGAAACTTGTACGTTGCAATGGGGTCTTCTGGTTAAAAGAATCCCCCGATCTGTGCAACATCTAAACCTTAAATACCCAACAGGGCGTCACAGTTACCCTTGCCTAGTGTATTGATGTGTTAATCACCTCTGGAGGGGGAGCATCTGGCAGAGATTTCATTAAGGTTAAAACCAAATTCAACAAATACCAGTGAAATATTATAATGACCTTAAGACCACTTTACCAATCACACAGAGACATTTAAAATGATACCAAACATGAATATAAAACTACAAGATGCACCAAGTTAAAACCTTGAACAGTTTATGTGAGATGTAAATGGTCTACTCTGATGGAGCAAAGACATACAGTCAGGAAGAGAGCTCAGGATGATCTGAATAGAACAGATGAACAGTTGGTCTTCTGATCTTCTTATATTAGCCTGTTCATTGTTTTAATGCTT
>CAIGQQ010026689.1:13473-29426 GCA_903798035.1 Danio albolineatus | reverse complement strand
TATCTATAAATAAAATATAACTATTATCAGTTATAAATTCTTTATAATAAATTAGATCTAAAATTAATCTAATATTATTGCTAATGTGACGTCCTTGCATAAAAACTGATTGACCTTCATCTATAATTGTATCTAAACATAACTTGATCCTTTGGGCGAAAATATGAGCAAACAATTTATCATCATTATTAATTAAAGTTAAAGGTCTCCAATTATCAAGAAGCAGGCGATCCTTATTGGGTTTCGGTCACAGTGTAATTAAGCCTTGACACATAGATGGGGGAAACATACCAGCCTCTACAGCTTCCTTAAAAACTAATAATAAAAAATTCTGAAATATAATCTTTAAAAACCTTATAAAATTCACCTGTTAGGCCATCATTTCCTGGAGATTTATTATCTTTTAACTTACTCATATTCTTTTGTAATTCTTCAAGGCATATATTTTGGTCGCAGATTTCTTTTTCTGTTTCATCAATACCCTGTGTGAAATGTTTAATATAAGCAAGTAAGTTAGAATGTTGTTTTATATTTTGTTCAGAGTATAGCTTTTTATAAAATTTCTCCACAAAATTAGATATTTTATGAGGGTCTTCTAAAATCTGCTCATTAATTTTAAGTTTATATATACAGTTACAGTTATCTAAGTTATGAAAACCTACAAAACGTTTCAGAAGACATCGTCAAGGCAGTGACGTCAAGGCAGCAACCATCAACCAATGAGATTTGAAGCGAGGGAAATATAAAACAATTAACATTAGTTCTTGATAAATATTATTAATCAACAAAATTACTTATTAAATGCTGAAATGAATAATAGTTTAATCACTCATAATGTAATCTGAGGCATACACAAGTCAGAAGCGCAAATAACTGTTACACTGACATTCAGCCTTCCTTTGGGTTTTTTGTGGCACAGATCTGGCAAACAAGAGCGGACCGCCCATGTGCCATCATTACATTAAATGTGGGCCAGATCTGGGCTGTAAGGAATTTTGCTAACTTATATATTTTTATTATACAAAGTAATAACACTTTTTTTTCACAGAAGATACATTATGAATTAGAATGTTTTGTCACAAAACTTAAATCACAGCGTATTATGTAAGTTTATCAGTCTCGACAAGCAAGAGTCTTTCATGCAATAATTATTAGAGTTCACAAACATATCAAAATCTCTGGATGCCAAATGTAAAAAGAAAAAGCTATAAATAATACATTTATAGTAAGAAGACAGTTTGAAAGAGGCTACAAAAGTTTGGATAAAAGCATTTTTAGGAGAACTAGAAAAGTCAACACAAAACACTTCATATTAAGTACACTCCCAAAGCAAATGACTTTATATTTCTTCAGACTGAATACAAAAAGAGCATTTGGGGAAATAATATTATTAGATTGAGCACGTTTGTGATTGAGTGGAGAGCAGTTATGAGTAGAGACTTCACCAACTTTATTATATGAGAGAAATTTATGTAAAACTCGAACCATTCTGACACTTAAATATATTATTCCAAAAACTCACGCAAACAGGTAAAGAAATCTGAGATCTATTAGTAATTGAGCGAATGTCTTTGCTTGACATGTACTGAGAAGATTTGTGCAGTCAAATATAAAATAATGTAAAGAACTTTAGGTCCAGGCTTGACTGAAGGTATTATACAATCAGGGATTGCACAGAAACAATGTTATATTCCTCTGAAGAGACTGAAGAAGAATAAAAAATCATCTTCAGTCCACAAATGTTTCCTCTGTTGTCAAGAGACTGATTGAGAAACAGGCAGCCAATCAGCTTTCGCCGAGCGCCTACAGGCAGCCAATCAGCTTTCGCTGAGCGCTTACAGACAGTCAATCAGATTTCTCTGAGACGCATAGAGGCAGCCAATTAGCTTTCGCTGATCAGCGTGCAGACAAATACAATAATATCCCACCTTTAGCGCTCAGTCTGAAGCTATGGTCTGAAGCACCGGAGAGTGGAGTGTGCAGAGCTTTGCTGTTTGCAGTTTAACTCCTTTAACTCCACTTATGTTACGGGTGTTGTGCGTCTGTTCAAGGTAAGTGTATTACATCTGACCTTTGTAGCGTTCGCAGATTTGCTGTAATTATCTTGCGGGTTGAACTGCTTTAACACATGTGCTCAATGCTAATATACTCTTTTGTTTTTAGCTCGATGCTACGCTGTAAACACTTCTGTAATGCGTCGCTCGCGGGTTATCTACAGGGTTTCTGCAGGGTCTTAAAGTCTTAAATCTCAAAATCCAAATTTTAGGCTTTAAAAAGTCTTAAATGTACTTAAGTATTGTGTTGTAGGTCTTAAATCTTTTTAAGCGGGTCTTAAATTAGCTGTTTTCATGTATCGCTACCAAATCTGGCCAAAACCAGATAAATGTGAGCAATCAGAGACACGATCACGCTATGGCAAGCCGTTTTGACTTTTATTCATTCTCAGGATATGTATTCTTGATATCAACAATTCAGTTCTTTAATCAACAATTACCTTTTTTGATAAGAAGAACTGAATTGTTGATATCAAGAATTAACATTTTTGATATCTAGAATTAAATTGTTGATATCAACAATTGCTCTTTTGATATCAACAGTTCAATTTGTGATATCAACAATTTAATTTTCACTAGTTAAATGTCACAATAGGCTGCTATTCAAATTTAATTGTTGATATCAAGAATTGAGTTCTTACTAGTTGAAATGCAATTCTTGATATCACTAATTTAATTGTTGATATGAAAAATGTAATTGTTGATATCAATAATTCAATTGTTGAAATCAGGAATTAAATTGTTGCTATTAAGAAATACTTTTCAACTAGTAAAGATGTTCATTCTTGATATCAACAATTGGTTTGTCACTAGTGACAATGTTAATTTCTGATATAATAAATATAATTGTTACTAGTGAAATTATTCATTTTAGATATCAAAAATTACTTCCCTAATAGCTGATATCAGAAATACATTTTTAGATATCAGAAATAACAAATGTAACGTGTTGAAATATAATTGCAGATATCAAGAATTAACATTTCAACTAGTGAAATTAAGTGCTTGATATCAGAAATTGACATTTTTACTAGTAACGATATAATTCTTGATATCAACAGTTTAGTTTCTGATATTAGGAATGCAGTTTGTTGATATCAACAATTAACCTGTTGATATAATGAATTACATTTTTGATATCAAGTCTGCATATCCTGATAATTAATATAAGTCAAAACGGCTGAATATTAATTGCATTTCCACTAGTACAAACCCGAATTATTAATATCAAAAAGGACGTCATTACTTGTAGGAAAACATTCATGATATAAAAAATTTTATTTCAACTAGTAATAAACATATTTCTTGATATCTGTAACTTAATTCTTACAAGTTAAAAATGCATTTTCACTAGTAATAATTGCCATTTTAGATCTCACAAATTGCTTTTTGGATATGTGCATAAATGTTATCCTTTCTTCCCTTATAGGCCGGGGTTCCGTCTCTCGGGACAAACTACTCCCCTTCGCGTGCACACACATCGCACACTTGAATGCAACGCTTGTAGTTAAACCACAGTCTATCTGCCAACACTCCAGTTTTTCGAAGGAGTTTCCCGTATTTCACACTTATCTCCCGCTACCCATCCGTTTTGTTGTTTCTCCCGAAAAAACTTTTGTAATTCCACCCCCCGGTCCTCATCTTTTTGGTACAGTCTCCCCCGCCTGACATCCGGTTCAGTTACTCAAAGTCAAACCAAAAATCCCGCGACACACTCCTCAATCTTCCAAAATTTCAGAGACAAATATTGGCAGGTACCAGCAGTTTATCATAGGCTAAACATTGTATCAATTATTTTGTTTCCACAGTTGGCACAAAGAACGAACATAGAACTTAGTTTTCTGGTTGACCAACAGCACCCAAAGGTATTAAATAGCATGAGTGCTGATAAAACAACACATAAGACGTGTCTATTTTCTAAACATGACATTAATACATCACATATGAAAGCGGAATAAGTAATATTTCTATTTGTGTAAGTTTTAACATGATTGTTGTGATAGAACAATATTTTTACAACTATAGAAAATCTAGAATCTGAGGGTTCAAAATCATTTCATACTGAGAAACTGCCATTTTATTTGCCTAAATTAAGTTTTTAGCAATGCATGATGCTTATCAAGCAGAAAAGTTTTGATAACTCTACTGTGGGAAATTGCACAAGCACATAATCTTTACTAATGATTGTTGACATGAAATAAAAATGAATACTTTTGACCCATTCAATAGGTAAAAAATACATCCATGCAATATAAGACATTTTTCTATATTACTTTTTTTGCATTTTAATGACATACACGATAAGGTACATTGCCCAAAGAGAAGATTTGTCAAATTTTCAGACACAGTTGCTGTAGTCCTACACCCTATTTAAAGTGAGGACACCATTTTATCTTTTGAGTTATGATGTTCTCTGTCTATTCCAATCTGAAATATTGTTTTGCCAAAATGACACCATGTCATGTTACAAATAAAGTATTCACTTATTTTATTGTTAAAAGACTTCTTTTATAATTTAATAGTGGTTGGTCTTATGGTTAAACACATTTATTGTTACAATTATAGATTTAAAAGAAAATAAATTAAAAACTGATCTTTAACTACACAAAAGAAGTGTTTGTGCATCTACTTCCGCCATCTTTGTTCTTGGTCTGACCCAAAGAGAATTGTGGGAAAACCAAATCACATTAATATTAAAGACCTCATTACCATAAGTATTTCTACTTGTAAAAATAAGATTTCTAGATATCTGCAAGAGTGATTTTACTAGTTAAAATGTAATTGAAGATAATTGTGAAGTAATTATATTTTCACTTGTTGCAAAGGTAAATTCAGATATCAGCTGCCTTTGTTGATATCAATAATGAATTTGTTACTAGTAAAAATGTCAATTCTTGATATCAAGAATTAATTTGATACTAGTTGAAATTTAAATTCAACATGAGTTGAATAAAACAGTTGTACTAGTAACAATTCAATTGTTGATATCAAGAATAGATGTTTGCACTAGTATCCATATGAAAACTGATATCAAAAATAAAGGCTTTTACTAATAAGAATTGTATTTCTGATATGTAAAATTGACATTTTAACTAGTAAGAAATCAATTCTTGATATCAACAATTAAATTTGAATGGCAGTCTATGGTGATATTTAACTAGTGAAAATACGATTACAGATATCAAGAACTATAATTCTTACTAGTTGAAATTCAGTTCCTGATATCAAGAATAAACATTTTAACTAGTGTAATTGATTTGTTGATATCAAGGATTAACATTGTTACTAGTGGAAATGCAATTCCTGATATCAACAATTAGCATTCTGAATATTAACAATTAAGTTGTTGATATCAACAATTTAATACTTGATATCAACAATTTAATTCTTGATATCAATAATTCATATCCTGTTAAGCAATAAAAGTAAAAACGGCTTGCCAGAATTGCCGTTTTGTCCTTTATTGCATAACAGGATATAAATTCTTGATATCAACAATTAAATTGTTGATATCAAGAATCCGAATTGTTGATATCAAGATATGTATATCTGCGAATTGTTACATCATTGCTGATATCAATAATTAATATTGTTACTAGTTGAAATTTAATATTGATATCAACAATTACCTTTTTTGATATCAAGAATTGAATTGTTGATATCAAGAATACATATCCTGAGAATGAATAAAAGTCAAAACGGCTTGCCATAACCACGCTGCACACACGAGATGTAGAATCAGTCACTCAAGAATTGCACACATTTATTGAACAGGGAAGAAAAAAACGTATAACTTGTGTGAGGATATTTTGATGGTAAAACGTATTTTAATAGAATGTATATTTGTAAATGATATTAGAGAATGTTTTTATTCAGGAAATATTTTAAGGCAAATGTTTAAAAATGTGTTTTCTAGAGGAATTTTTATCATTGATCAGACTGAAAGAGCTTATAAGACTATCAGTGTTGCTGTTATTTTTATGTTTAAAAAAAAAAACATTTAATGATGTTTCAGAAACAGTTATGATTGTAAATTATATATTGAACATTTAATACAAGTGTTGCCATAAATATAGCCAGTGCTGCTGATATGGCATTAAAATATAAACATATGCAAACAGCATCTAATTAGAATAATTGTCTCTTCCTCCAGTGAAGCTTCTCCTGCTCCAGTTCTGCTATAAACACTGGAATATTCCCATCAGGCTCCAGTGAAGAGTTTATTGAAGGACAGCGAGAACATGTGTGATCCAGTACCCTGCAAAGTTAAAGATGAAGACTCTGATCAACAAATAGGTTGGTGTTTTTTCCTGATCAGGGGTGGTATGGGGGGTTGTTGGGCTTCTGGGGGTTCAGCCCCGAATGTTTTTACCGAAGCCATGAATCTTTTTGGTTTAAGGTTTGTCAAAACGTAGTTTTTCAACGCATTATGCAGAAATATTTAAACTGGTTCATTATTGCTTTCCCACAGGATATATAAAGCAATATCAGCTGGGCTTTCTCTACCTCTTTCTTTATTTAAGAGTTTTTTTTTTATTTATTTATTTAAATCAGAGGCAGCCCCACAGCAATAAGCGCTTTCTAAAAGCGAGTTTACACACACACACACACACATACTTCATGTTTGTTACCTGCTTTAATTTCATCTTAAAGTATGCTTGTTGGAAATTCTGAGGAGAACTTGTTCCTGAGGTTGGGTTGTTATTGTAACTACACATGCAAGAGAGTCAGGCAGTCTTGTCTTGCTTCATTTAAGATTTACCTCAGATTCTGACTGACAGTTCCGTATGATCTGACGAGATGCTACACGCACAGGCTGTTCTCATTAGCTGTGAGTTTTGATTTATTCATTCAGGTGTATTTATGTGAAAGTGAAGTCTGACAACAATAAATATTCTCATCAGGATTAAAACCATCTGTTTTTATACCCGTGCTGACTCTGTAGAGCTGTAGCTATAAGGTTAGGTCTGCTACTGTTATTTTATACTGGATCGGCTACTTCATTTATTTTGTTATAACAGTAATTTAACAAAAATGATGCCTTAATACCCGCGTGAACAGGGAAATGAGAGGGGAAAGGCGAATATGGAGGTGTGGATGTGAAGTTTGAGGGCATCAACGAACCCAGCCAGTGAGTCTGCACCTGACTCCATGCTAGCGATATAAAACAGTAAGATGATTTACACTGCACTGAAGTCTTTGGTGACGCACTCGTTCACAGACGTCCGTTGCTTCGATATGTTGATACTATTTTGTTTCTCACTGCCAGTCGTTAAGTTTACACTGCTCGTCTCGACCCGGTTTCTCTACTCGTTTCCCCACACTGCAGCAGTTCAGGCAACTTCTCTTTCTTCCGCACACCACATAATGCTGCCCTCATCAACTGTCCTTCTCTTTCCTCATACTCCCCCATTTCCTTTTTGCCATCCCATGGGTGGAGACCAATTATTCAATGTTGACTGTCGTCACAGAAAACACCAACAATTATAAATGCATGATTATATGCTGTCATGGCTTTGCAATAAAAAAAAAATGTTACAATAGAGACCAATGGAGAAAAAACAGCTGTAAATATACCGAAAAATTAGTAAATTTGCCCAGAGTGTGTTGTTGTTGTTTTTTTTTTCCTCTTCAAAGCATTTTCCCAGAATATGTTAAAATAAGATGTCCCCAAATATCAATCCGTTTGCTGAAACACAGAGAAAATGTTGGCCAAATTAAGCCTCAAAATCACCCCAGAATGGATGAAAATGACCCAACAGCACACCAGGGGAAAGGTGCACATTCCAGCCTTTATGCAGATGCTGTACAGGTATGTCTCATGTCTGCGAGGCAAATGTTCAGCTCTTTGTTCTGCTGTTACCCCAGATCTTTTTTTCTGATGCGTTTACCAGTCAGGCACGGAATGAACAAGTATTCCATTGACCCCTCCACTCCGTAGGTAAGAAATAGGTTCAGCATTCTCCAGCCTCCGTCATCTAGACTGCGGCTCTGCTCTAGAGGTTTTTTTTAATTCTTCACTTTCGCTAATTGGTGAAGTTTTATCCTCGCCGCTGTCACAACTGGCTTTCATGGTTCAGGATCTGTAGAGCTGGGCATCGATAGATTTCCTCTTCAGTGTTTAGACTCTCAGTAGTGATTATTAACACACTAAACTAAACTAAGCTAAAGTGAATTGAACTTAAACACTGAAAACTGGACTGACACTGTTTCAATTTACTATGATCTTCTATGTGAAGCTGCTTTGACACAATCTACAATGTAAAAAGCACGAAACAAATAAAGGTGAATTTAATGTAATTGAACATGATGATCCAGCTCATCTAAAATAACATCAAAATGTTTATGGGAGCTGACCATTTCTTTCTTTCTTTATTTTTGTATTTTTTTAACCTGTCAATATGACTACAGATTTGAACGAACACAGTCACAACTTTTTGTTTAACATTCTGTCAAATTTACACATGTCAAAAAAATGTATATTTACACTGCAGCGCAAATGTCTAGTTACCTACATTTACATAGTCCGAGCAAATTTTCACTCAAATTGTTCTGTTATTTATGTTTACATGTTTATATTAATGCATTGAAAATAAATTTATTATATTGACAACTTTATATTCCTGCAGTGCAGGTGTAACACAGGTATGTGACACTGACAACTGAGGTGTGGATCCATATGCAGGTTTATTAGCGATGTCAGGTAAGCAATGGTCAACAGGAATAAACAGATGCATACAGAAAGTCCAGATTCGTGGTCAAGAACAGGCAAGGAGTCAAAAGGTTGGTAGCAGACAGGGATAAACAGATTAGCAAGGTGAAGGTAGAAACACGGGAAAACAAGACCAAGGAAATGCGTTGTAATGTCACATGAAGTAAACAAGACTGCACAACAGTGAGTGTTTCTGTGTGGATTAAATAGTGAATCAGTAGTGAGTGGCTTCAGCTGGGAGTCTAATCAGTGGTGACTTGGAGCAGGTGAGTGTCTGTGTGTGTTGCATGACTGGGGATGTAGTTCATAAATGCGGATTTGTAGTTCTTATGTAATAGTGTGTGTACCAGCAATCTCTGGAAGTTTAGATCGGTGGTGACAGAGCCCCCCCTCTAAGGAGTGGCTTCCAGACGCTTCTAATACAGTTCAGGTGGGAGGTGGAGCGGAGGCAGAGCAGGGCGAGGGATGGAGGGCCAGGACCATGGAGCTGAGTAAGATCTGGAGCATGGAGCTACAGAAGGCCTGAAAAGAGGAGCTGCGGAGGGCCTGGAGCGTGGAGCTACGGAAGGCCTGGAGCATGGAGCTACGGAGGGCCCGGAGCGTGGAGCTCCTGAAGTCCCGGAGCGTGGAGCTGTGGAAGGCCTGAAGAGTGGGGCTGCGGAGGACCTGGAGCATGGAGCAGCGGATGGCCTGGAGTGTGGAGCAGCAGAAGGCCTGCTCCAGGAGCGGCTGAGGGCCTGGAGCATGAATCAGCGGAAGGCCAGAAGAGTGGCGCTGCGGAAGGCCTGGAGCATGGAGCGACTGAGGGCGTGGAGCATGGAGCTGAGGAAGTTCTGGAGAGTGGAGCAGGGGTATGTCTGAAGGTTTTGGTTCAGGAGATACTAGCAGTTCATGTAACCCCCGTGGGTCAGGAGACTTTTGTTCTAGGAACACTGGCAGTTCATGTAACCCTAGTGGGTCAGGAGGCTTTTGTTCAAGGAACAGTGGCAGTTCATTCAACCCCAGTGGGTCAGGAGGCTTAGGTACAGGAGGCACTGGCTGTTCGTTTAACCCCTGTGGGGCAGGAGGCTTCGGTTCAAGGAGCACTGGCAGTTCATTCAACCCCAGTGGGTCAGGAGGCTTCGGTTCAAGGAGCACTGGCAGTTCATTCAACCCCAGTGGGTCAGGAGGCTTTGGTTCAAGGAGCACTGGCAGTTCATATAACCCCAGTGGGTCTGGAGGCTTTGGTTCAAGGAGCACTGGCAGTTCATACAACCCCAGTGGATCAGGAGGCCTGGGTTTAAGAAGCACTGGCAGTTCATACAACCCCAGTGGGTCAGGAGGCTTTGGTTCAAGGAGCACTGGCAGTTCATACAACCCCAGTGGATCAGGAGGCCTGGGTTTAAGGAGCACTGGCAGTTTATACAACCCCAGTGGGTCAGGAGGCTTTGGTTTAAGGAGCACTGGCAGTTCATACAACCCCAGTGGATCAGGAGGTCTGGATTCAGGAGGCACTGAGGGTTCACATGGCTCTGGGAAGTCATATGGCTCTGGTAGCTCTGGGAGGTCACATGGCTCTGGTGGATCACATGGTTCAGACAGCCATTCTTGGTACTCAGGTGGTGGTTCTGGCCTTTTGTGGGAATCAGGCGGTGGCTCCGGCCTTTCGTGGGACTCAGGCGGGTCTGACGTCCCTAGCCATTGAAGGATTTCAGAGGTGTCTGGTGCCCCTGGGCATTCAGAGAATTCAGGAGGCTCTGGCGTCCGCCATTCGGGGAATTCACAGGATTCTGGCGGCGGCGACTCTGGCGGCAGCGTCAACTCTGTCAGCTCTGGCGGCGACTCTGGCAGCTCTGGTGGCGGCGGCGACATAGACTCTGGCGGCGACATCGACTGGCAGCTCAGGTGATGGCATTTCAAGAACAGGAACTATGGTTAGAACAGACTCAGAACATAAAGCCATCTTGTGAGCTAGTGGTAGACTGACGCTTACCTTGTGAGCAGGTGGACTGGAAGCAGCCATCTTGTGAGCAGGCGGACTGGAGGCAGCCATCTTGTGAGCAGGCGGACTGGAAGCAGCCATCTTGTGCGCAGGCTGTGGTCTAGGCTGGTGAACGGGGAACTGGAGTATGGGAGATGCCAGCATAATTGATTTACTGTCTTGGTCAGCAAACCCCGTCGCCAGCGGGTCTTGCTGCCTATTGCCATTATCTTGACACCCGCTGGATCCATGTTCATGGCTGAGTCTTCTGTAACAGGGGGTGTGACACTGACAATTAAGGTGTGGATCCACATGCAGGTTTATTAGCGATGTCAGGTAAGCAGTGGTCAACAGGAATAAACAGATGCATACAGAAAGTGCAGAATCGTGGTCAAGAACAGGCGAGGAGTCAAAAGGTTGGTGGCAGACAGGGATAAACAGATTAGCAAGGCGAAGGTAGAAACACGGGAAAACAAGACCAAGGAAATGCGTTGTAATGTCACATGAAGTAAACAAGACTCAACCACAGTAAGTGTTTCTGTGTGGATTAAATAGTCTGTGCATCAGTAGTGAGTGGCTTCAGCTGGGAGTCTCTAATCAGTTGTGAGTTGGAGCAGGTGAGTGTGTGTGTTGCATGACTGGGGATGTAGTTCATAAAATGGCGGATTTGTAGTTCTTATGTGATAGTGTGTGTACCAGCAATCTCTGGTCTGATCTAAAAAAGTTTAGATCGGTGGTGATTGTGACAGCAGGCAACAACACAGGAATGATGTACAGTTTGTGTTTATATAATTTTTTTTTTACATGAATAAGTTAAGCTTCATCTACTCTTTAATCTTTAGCTCAAGCTTTTACTAATGGGCAGAAGGCAAGCCTTTAGCTGCGTCCCAAATGACACACTATGCACTTATGCACTATGTACTTATGCACTTACACACTCAACAGCATAGTATATGTATGTAGTGCTGTCCCAAATGGAACACTAATGGCTTTTTTACTAAGCAGATGTTTAAACAATTTCCCTGATGACGTTTGACGGTTTCCAAATTCATTAAATAAATGACCAAAATACCTAATAATACCTGGCATGAATTTTGCTATACAAGAAGTAACTACCTGCTAGACATTCCTGCCTGCTGCACCTCCTCCAGTGCACTTTGGGTCAGCTGCAGGGTCGTCAGCTGGTACCACCGTTCACTGATGTTTCGCCCCCTACCCAGTACACCTCCCGGTGGGGGGGCAGTGGCTTGAGGGGACGTCTCCCCGCCACCCCCTGCAGCTGCCCTTAATGGGGTACCACACCCCAATTCTTGTCCCTCCTCCATAGCCACATCCAGTAGCTAGCCTTCTCTGCCTCCACCGCCAGCTTCTTAATAGCTCTCCCCAGACTCATCCCGCATGCCCCGGTAGCACGGAGAAGATGAGTTACTGACTTCCCCACAAATCCTCTGCACCCGACTTCTATAGGATGTACTGTCGCCGTCCAACCCTCACCTCTACACTCCGCTGCTAAGTCTGAGTACTTGTGCTGCTTAAACTCATGCGCTGCTGCCATTCCCTCCTCCCACGGCACTGTCAGCTCAATCACCAGAACCTTCTTTGCTGCTGCTGACCAAATCACTGCGTCTGGTCTTAGCGTTGTTTGTATGATCTCAGCTGGAAAGATGAGTTGGGAACCCAAGTCAACGCGCATCTCCCACCCCTTTCCAGGTGCGAGCAGGCGCCTCCTCCTCTCTGTACCTGCAATCTGCCCCCCTTCTCCTGGTCTGAGGAACCTGATATTCTGCTGATGAGATGCTGGTGTGCTGTTTGCTTGTACCCTGCACTTTTCCAGATGCTCTGGTAGCTTCCTTAGCACCTGGTTGTACCGCCATCTAAAACGGCCCTGCATAAGTGCAACTTTGCATTCTGACAGGATATGTTGCAGGCCTGCGTTAGCTTGATCACACAGGGGGCATTTGTCCTCAGTTCCGAACCATTGTGAAAGATTACGGGGGCAGGGGAGGGTATCATATGCTGCTCTTACGAGGAAACTCAGCCGTGACTGTGGGGTCCGCAAATGTCTGCCCAGGTTACAGCCCTTTTAATGACGTCCTCCCAGCGGGTCCATGCTCCTTGCTTGCCCTGGGCAACAGCCTTTATGAAATAGCGGTCCTGCTCCACTCGGGAGACCTCTTCCACCACCATGCCCTTCCTCTGCTCCCTTGTGGCTTTGGACCAAAACTGTGATGGCTCTCCCCATCCCAGCCCTGCTCTGCCAGTTTGAACTCTTCCCATTATCTCCTTGTGCTGAAGCCTGTCAATGGCTTGGTTGACCTCCTGCTGGGCCCTCCACTTGCGGCCAGTGCAAATGGTCACCCCTGCGCTTCTGACTGCTTCGTCTCTCGACTCCCGTAGTTCCAACACCAGGCGGGCCTTTTTCTGCTTGTATCCATGGGTGACGGACTTCAGGGGAAGCTGCAGTACATTATTGCCATTTAGGCCCGTATCCGAGAAACAACGTGGGAGGCCCAGCCACTTCCTAATATAGGTGTTGGTGAGTGTGTCCATTTTGTTAACCTGGGATGACGGAATTTCTGATACTTTCAGTGGCCACATCACCCGCTGGAAAAGTGTAAATTGATAGCACCATACTTTCAATTTTCCCGGAAGCTGACTGCTATCTATTTTCCCCAGCCCTTCTCTTAACTGCTTCTGCACCGCTTTCCCCATCTGACTATCGGAGAGCGCTGATGTATACTCTCGTCCAAGACTCCTCACAGGCTGCTCTTTCAGCAAAGGGATCATCTCCCCTCCTGCCGTAAACACTGTCCTGTCATCCCTCACCCCTTTCCTTATCGACAGGCTCCTCGACTTCGCTGCCTTGATCTTCATCCTGGCCCACTGAATCAGTTCATCTAAGCGCTTAAGGAGCCTAGCTGTACATGTGCTGTTTGTAGTATTGTTGTTACATCATCCATGTACCCTCTCAGCACAGGGAGTCTTCCCCCTAAAGGTAACATCAGCCCCCTGGCCATCTGTCTTGCTCCAATGAGGATTACTTCAAAGGCTGTCACAAACAGAATAGGGGAAATTGAGCAGCCCATGGCAATTCCAACCTCTAACTTCTGCCATCCAGTACTTTGGCCATCAGCCAGAAAGTTCATGCGCAAGTTGCTGAAATATTTGCCTATTATGTTAATTATGCAAGCTGGCACATAGAATAATTCCAATGCAAACGCAATCAGCTTATGTGGTACTGAGCCATAAGCATTTGCCAAATCAAGCCACACCACGTGGAGGTCACTCTTCTCTCTCTTAGCACGTTGTATTTGCTCCCAGATAACACATGTGTGTTCTATGCACCCTGGGAAGCCTGGGAGCCCAGCATTTTGACAACTTGTATCAATGTACTGGTTACTGGTAAGGAAGCTGGCCATCCTCCTCGCCAGCACCGCAAAGAAAAGTTTACCCTCCATGTTTAGCAATGCGATACTCCTAAACTGGCTAATAGCTGTTGAATTCTGCTCCTTAGGAATAAATATTCCCACTGCCTCTTGCCACTCAACTGGAATGGAGTTGTTCCACATAAGCTTCCACAAGATCTTTGTCACTCTCGTGAACTTCTTATATACCTTGTACGGAAGCCCGTTTGGACCTGGTGCTGACGCTGATCTAGCCTTTTCGAGGACCTCTCTAATCTCACACAGCCTAGGTGGAGATGAATCGAATGGAGACTTTGGGGGATCAGGGCGTGGCACATAACCTGATGATCCAAACTGACTCTTGACATGAATATAACAGCATTCACCATCGGGAGGCGCTATAATCACTCTCGTAGGCTAAGTTTGCTTTCACAATCCAAAATAAAGTTATCCAACATGTGCGCCCGATAGCTCCGCCCCTTCTGCTACGTGTGCAAAGCTGCGGTCGTTGAGTGCGTGGTGTCCATCATTACACACTTCATATTACCGATGGAATGAGTGCATCATCCGGGTAATTAAAGTGCACTTATTATTTTTAGAGTTTTCAGTGTGAACGTACTACTTACACTATTTATACTTCAAAATGGCGTAGAATAGTGCATAAGTATGCGAATTGGGACGCAGCTATTGTGTAAATCTGAATATAAAGAGATAATGACTGTGCAGCTTATTGCTTCACCCTGTGGATGAGATGCTAGTGGGGACCCTCAGCCTTGTGATGGATGGGGTCTCCCTCACAGTTGCTCTTACTCTGGACACATTACTCTGGATGTTGTAGGATGCAGATGTATAAATCGAAAAAAGAAATGCCTTAGGTTTTGCAAATAAATACTTGTTACTACTTTTATCTGGGTTAAATTCTAGTACATAATTTTTTAACTGTACCATTAGAAGCTTATAACATCACCAAAAGCAGCATCGAAGCAGTCTCCTTTTAATCACTCCACCTCTCTCAGCATGATCTGGTGTATTAATCAACTACCTTGGATTCTGGAACTGAACAATAATGATGTTCCAGGTGCTGGACATCCTCTGGCACTAGATCCTCATCAATTTAGGAGTTAATCTCCCTTCTTTTCCATGAACTGATGTGTTTAGGTTTTGCCGCTGTTAGATTTCGCTGTAGAACGCGCTAAGCGGACATAAAGAGCCTGACTGATATTATACCTGAAACACATCAGCAGAGTTCGTGCATGAAGTCAATTTACTATAACGTCCATGTTAAACAGCTTTGACACAATTTATATTGTAAAAGCACTAGATAAATAAAGGTGAATTGAATCTGTTTAAATGTGTACACATTAATAGACCAAACAAAATATGATCTGATGTATTTTACATTTAATGTGCATCAAAATTACAGTGTGTGTAGCCAATGTTTCCAGTGTCTTCATATTTCAGCTTTTGATGAGAGTTTTTAAGACGTAATGAAAACTAATGTTTTATTTATTTATTTCAGACCTTATTGAAGAGAATGAGGGGAGTAAAGAGGAGGAACATCAGGTCAAAATTGAGGAAAAAACTCATTTACAGACTGATGGTATTTTGAAATGGAGAGACAATAATCATTTCACCTGCACTCAGTGTGGAAAGAGTTTTGGAAGAAAAGGTGATCTTAAAATTCACATGAGGATCCACACAGGAGAGAAACCATTCACTTGCACTCAGTGTGGGAAGAGATTCAGACAATCGTCAAACCTTAACAATCACATGAGGATCCACACTGGAGAGAAACCATTCACATGCACTCAGTGTGGGAAGAG
>CAIGQQ010026689.1:0-13149 GCA_903798035.1 Danio albolineatus | reverse complement strand
CACTGGAGAGAAACCATTCACATGCACTCAGTGTGGGAAGAGTTTCAGCTGCTCATCAAACCTTAATCACCACATGAGGATCCACACTGGAGATAAACCATTCACATGCAGTCAGTGTGGGAAGAGTTTCAACCAATCATCAAACCTTAATCTACACATGAGGATCCACACTGGAGAGAAACCATTCACTTGCAATCAGTGTGGGAAGAGTTTCAGCCAATCATCACACCTTAAACAACACATGATGATCCACACTGGAGAGAAACCATTCACATGCACTCAGTGTGGGAAGAGTTTCAGCTGCTCATCAAACCTTAATCACCACATGAGGATCCACACTGGAGAGAAACCTTTCACATGCAGTCAGTGTGGGAAGAGTTTCAGCCAGTTATCAAACTTTAATCTACACATGAGGATTCACACTAGAGTACCATTCACTTGCACTTAAATTGCGGTTACACTGGACTTTTCTCCCCATAGACTTCCATTTATACGCACATGAATGCGTCAGACCAGAAGTTTCGCTGTTCACTGACTTGCAAAGTTCAAGCTTGGTGAACTCTGACCTGCGAAATCGCATCACTTGACTGTGTGAGACCAATTGAAGATCAAAACACGACCTCTCTGGGCAGAAATTAAAAATATGGATCTAATCCTTTTTTTTTATTACCCCCTTTTTCGCAGTGACAAACAGCAGAATTGTGCTTGCTCAAACTCTAGTGTGACTGCAGTTTCTGTGATGAGATGAGTTTCAGCAACTCGTCAGACCTTAATAAACACTTGAAGACCCACACTGGACAGAAACTATTCACATGCACTCAGTGTGGGAAGAGTTTCAATTGATCAGCAAACCTTAATGAACACATGAAGATCCACACTGGTGTGAAAGAGTATATGTGCTTTGAGTGTGAGAAGACTTTCATTACAGCTCCAAAATTGAAACTGCACCAGATGATTTACACTGGAGAGACCGTACAAGTGTTCACACTGTGACGAGGTTTAATCAGTTAACACATCTGAAAACACAAGAGGATTCACACTGGAGAGAAACCGTACAGATCTGATCAGTGTCTACAGAGTTTTGCTCATTCGGCGCAGCTTAAGAAACACATGGACAAAAAGTTGCACACATGACAAGAGTGCAGCCAAACATTTTCTCATTGCAAAGGATGTTTCATGTCTGAATAATGTTTGAAAAGGCTGAGTGACAGTATACTGTTTTCCAGCACTCCTACACTGCAGTAGGTGGGGTTGTAAATGTGTTGTGCTCCTCGCTTTACCGTAAACACAATGATGGCGGCTGAGAAAAGAACAGTTTCATAAACATCTGGCAAACAGCACCTCTGTGGCTTAAAATCTTTGCAAGTGATTGTACAGGTGCTGATACATCTGTACTTCACTCACTAGCGTATTCATGTAGCTAGTGTTGTTTTGGATGATGTTCTCTGTCTGACTCCCTGAATGAGAAACAAATCACTGGGAAGACACCGCACATCAAAGAAGGTGGAGCTCCAGCAGGTTAGTTTGCAGTATACCAGGGCCTCAAGTTTAGAAAGCCCATTCAATTGTCCTATGTTGCAGCTTTTATTAGTAAAGTTTCTTTACTTTTAGGTTTAAGATTCTTTCTAGTTTACTACATTTACTTTTTTGAGTAGAATATTTTGTGAATTAATTGTTGTGATTAATCCTAAATTCTTTATCTTCATTATAATCCCTAGACATTTGTTGGTTGCTTTGATTGATTGTTCTATGAATTACATTTTATAATAAATAATTTGCATTCAGGCTATTTAGTTGGTTCATCTCTCTTTTATGTTGCGACTCAAACAAGTGGGTCATAACACTTTCTGTAAAATGTGTCCAGTTGTATCCGAGATCTTGTCCTTTCGGTCATGACCATAGGTGAGAGTAGGAACCTAGATTGAGCAGTAAATTGAGAACATTGCCTTTTGTCTCAGCTCCTTCACCACAACAGACAATCACATCAACTGCATCACTGCTGCCGCTGCACTGATCCATCTTTTAATCTCACATTCCATTCCTCATGAAGAAAAAAAACGCAGATACTTGAACTCCATTTGGGGTAAGGACTCCCCTCCAAACTGGAGATGGCCACCTTTTTCCAGTCAAGCACCATGGTTTCTGACTTACAGGTGCTGTTTCTTTCCCTGCCATGTCACACTCCGCAGCAAACCGTCCCACTGCATGCTGAAGGTCCATGTCCTATCAAGCCAAAAGGACAAAGTTATCTGCAAATGGCAGAGACAGTCCTAGCCTCATCTAAAATTCTGTCTGTAAAAAATTATTAGATTTTTCAGATCAGCCTCAAAAATAACACATTTACAAAATAAAATGAATAAATAGATGGATGGATAGACATTGTAGTGGTGGAAGGGGAAGTAGGATGGCTTGTTTAACCATAAACCAAGATGGAGCTCTGTCAGGAGGGATGGACCAGTGCGCGAGATGTCTCAGACTGAAGGCGTAATAATGAAATAAATGCTCAGGAAGCCCCAACCCTTTTTTTATCAACCGTCTGCTGCGATGTACTCCTGTGCAATATAGGGTGCTTATTGTTCCAGAGAAATTAATTGACTAAATTATCTATTTTAAATATTGTAAAGAAATATTTACAGGGATATACTGAAGTAGAGAAGTAACTTTAGGAAGGCAATTCATTTTGAGTATGATAGTTTGTTATTTTGAGTACCTCAGAGCAGTGGTTCTCCGTTCTGGTGCAAAATGAGTTGACAACCGTCCCGAATTAAATTGAGCTCTTATTACTAGATCTTAGAATCACACCTGAGAAACCACAAAAGCAGAGATTTGGCTTCTCTTTAACTGCTTAAGATCAGTCTGCACCAGATCAGCAAGAGACAAGATTTGTTTGTGTTTCCTTTGCTGACTGGCCTCGACGAAACATGGCGTTCCTGATTGGTTGGTGACTCGGCTTCAGTGACGTCCTTGGGATTAACTCGCTTGTGAGTGGAAGTTGTCCCAGGTTACCGGGGTGACAGACTCTGCTGAGAGTCGGTTTGCAGAAGTTTTTTTACTAGGGCTGTGCGATACTGCAAAATTTGGTATCGATCCGATACCAAGTAAATACAGGGTCAGTATCGCCGATATCGATACCGATACTTTTACGTTAAAAAGCATGCACTTGGACCTAAATGTACTTTTCTGTAGGGGAGAACAGTGTGTGGTGATTTATGAGTTGAATGCTCTCAAAGCAGCTATAATTAAATGCATATGTTAAAACCCAGGACAAGTTTGAACACTTTTAAATACAGACTCTTTGTAATTTCAATAGCTCTTGGGGAATCACCTAGGGATAATAGAAAAATTATTAAGTATAGCCTAAAGTCTATCTTACCTATGTAGCCAAAATATAAATTCTACAGTGTCCCTTTCACAGTTTCATATTTTAAGTTTATGGTACACAGTGGTGGCCAGAATTATTTGAACACTGGTATTTTCGCCAGCTAAAAATGTTTTTAAGTGTTTTTAAATGTGTTTTTCCAACTAAGACACTACAGCAGAAGATAACTGACCTAAAAAAATTTTTTTTACCTGGTGAAAAACTACTGTTCTAATCGTTTTAACCACCACTGCCTATTTTTAAATTCCAAAATAATTCATATAAATAGCAGGTTTTAATGTGCTGACTATATAGGCTACATTTAATGACTGATGATGAAAGTAACAAGTTCAGCTATGATCAAATATTTTTCTTTCTTCAAATTGGCATTAACTAATACTGAATGTCCTATACAACTCAAATATTATATTCACCACTGTAGCTAGCTACCTGAATACTCATTGCCTCTCTGAAACGATTCGGCCAGTGACCTCTATCTCAGGACTGGCACTGCTGGGGGTCTGTCTGGAGGATTTGCCTCCTCTTCTCTCCTATTTCAGCTCGATGTTCTCTTTTTCGTGCTGTTTTATGTGTTTGTGCAAATTTGTGGTGTTGCCACAATATCTAAAAGACTTTCTACAAACATCGCACTTTGCAATATTTTCATTGATTGCAGTGAAATAAGTCCAAACATCGCTCCTCTTCCTTTCTGTTATCTCGGAACAGCCAAAAGTGCTTGCGCTTTGGCGCTGCTGACTGAGTCACGTGATGAAAGGACAACTAATAACAGCAGAGCAGGGAAGGAAGAGCAATGGTGCATACGAGATATAGAAGGAGCAGGGTATTTAGAGACATGTCCGCTCTTATGAAACAGGAGCAATGTACTTTAGTGTAAACTAGATTAAATTGAAATAAAAGTATCGATCTTGGAAGGCTAGTATCGATCCGATATCAATACCAACGTTGGTATCGATACTATCGATATTAGGATCGATCCTCCCACCCCTATTTTTTTACACTTTCGGCAGTTCCTAAACTTTAGGAGGTTGCATAGAAAGTTCTTTGCAACCCGATTATGTGTCGGTGCAGTGTCCGAGAGCAAGGCGAAAAGGGGTAGTGAGCAGCAGCAAGCATGAGCGAGCTAATGCAAAAAGCAGTTTTACTGTTGCAGTAGGTTTTTAAGTGATCTGGTTTGGTCCATCACAATGGCACTGTCTTCAAATGAGCAGTTGCCATGGAGGGTGGGCCCACGCCCCGTACCATTATGCTCAGGGTAAGTCATTAACAGACTGCTTGGTGTAAAATATCTTGTAAGTTCGTTACTATCTTACATCAAATGTTACAAGACAAATACTGTTTCTGATACTAGTTTTTCATTTACACCAATGTATTGCAAATATCACAAGCTTTTGTTTAGTACCAGACATCATACATTTCAGACACATACAGAAGGATTCATCTGCTATAAGGGTTAAAAACCATTGATTAACTTGGTTGCAGTAAACAAATGTAGTATTCAAAGAAAGCCACTGCCCCAGAGGGACAAATTTAGTGATCTCCTTGAGTCTCTAATTTTTTTGGAGTAGCACACAATTCTTAAATTCACACATCCAATTTTTGTTAATTCACAAATTGTCTTTTGATTTTTAAGAATTGGGTTTTGTAAATAAATAGTGCTGTGCATGGATTAATGTTATTTTGTCTTTTTATTTTATTATTTTTGAAACTGAGAATCTTACATTTACATTTAGTTGGGAATGACTCCAGCATGGAACAGTCAATGAAAAGGTTTTGAAAGCCTTGGAATGACAACTTGCGAGAAAAGTTGTGCAGCATGATCTGTTAAGAAGAGTCTGATTTTTCTGATGTTGAAAAGTGTAGATCTGCATGATGGAGCTGTGTTGGCAATGTCCTCTTTGAAGGACAACTGATCATCCAGAATCACCCTAAGATTTCTTACTGAACTACATAGGGTAATGGTGGATGATCCCAGCTGGATTGAGAAATTGAATGTGTGGAGTTGCAGGGAAGGTGATGAAAGCAGATGAGTAGGCAGTTAGTGATGTTTTTTTCCAAGCCGATATCCTTCAGGCAGATTGATGCGAGTTAAACATTTGGAAATTTAGTTGAAAACAGCCCTTTGTAGTGTTTTTGCAGTGAATAGAAGGAGAGAGACTGGTCTGTATTTTTCATCCAATGAGGTGTTGTGATGTTTTTTTAAACAGTGAGGTTACTCAGGCCTATGTAACCCAGTTGGCCAAACACTATCCAACCCGCTCTGAGCTGGGTTCGAACTGGCGATCTTTCGCATGGCAGTTGCTCTAAGAAGGATGCTAAAGACCATGCCCCCTAGCGTCTGTCGCCAGAGCACCTTTAGAGGTCAGAGGAGTGAGGTTTACCTGCACAGCACTTCACTAGCTGGCCTCCGTTACACCTGCTTAAGTGGTTGGGAATGTGCCAGTGTGGAGTGAAGGAAGAGATGGAGATTTAGGTTGGACTTGGTGGGAAATAGACTGCTAATTTGAGTGTTTTTGTGTGTGTGTGTGTGTGTGTGTGTGTGTGTGTGTGTGTGTGTGTGTGTAAAAAAGGAGGCCAAATCATCAGCTGATAAGGAGTTGGTGGAGGAGGACAGAGCAGGGTATTAAATGTCAACTATATTGTGTTGAAGCAGAACAAACTGAGACAAACAATTTGGTCAACCTCTCTAAGATGCTTCAAAAAAACCTACCTGCAAAGCCACCTGAAAAACAATGGGCAAGTGTACCAAATGTTTTCAGTGAAAAGTGTGGTCATACCGATAGTTGATTTGATTAGTTATTATAAGTTAATTGATAAGGGTGACATGGTGGTGCAGTAGGTAGTGCTATCGCCTCACAGCAGGAAGGTCGCGGGTTTGAGCCTCAGCTGGGCCAGTTGGCATTTCTGTGTGGAGTTTGCATGTTCTCCCCGTGGTTGCGTGGGTTTCCTCCGGGTGCTTTGGTTTCCCTCACAGTCTAAAGACATGCGGTACAGGTGAATTGGGTAGGCTAAATTGTCCATAGTATGTGCATGTGAATGAGAATGTGTGGATGTTTCCCAGAGATGGGTTGCGTCTGGAAGGGCATCCGCTGCATAAAACAAATGCTGGATAAGTTGGCGGTTCATTCCGATGTGGCGACCCCGGATTAATAAAGGGACTAAGCTAAAAAGAAAATGAATGAAGTTAATCGATAAATAATATGTATTTATGCATTATTTTTGAATTCACCCTCATTTTACAGCTTGTTTGCACAAGTGCCTAAAACTTTGACCAGTACTGTAGCTTTGCAGGTAGGTTTTTTGAAGCATCTTAGAGATGTTGCCAAAGTTCTTCTGGATGTACAGTAGTTTGTCTCAGTTTGTTCTGTTTCTTCATATCATTCCAGACAGACTTTTGTCAGACAATAATCTCACTGTAGAATTACAATTAATGACAGAAATAATGTTTGGAAATGTAAATTGATATTTCAAACTGACACGCTACAGAAAAATATAGAAATAACTGACTTAAAACCCTGTTTATATCCTCACAGTGCCTATAGAAAATGATCATACATCCCTTTACTCACATTACACCCTGCTTTCAAAAGGCCTTTGGAATGAAGTTGTAGAAAGGCACAGGTTAAAACATCAACTTGTACAAAAACTAAAAAAGAAAACTAAAACCAAAAACATTAAAAAGGATGAAAAAGTTATTTGAAATGTGATGTGATTTCAGCAGGCTGTGTGACAAATAAAGAAATTATTTCAAAGCAAATGGGCATGATGTTTTTTTAGACACTATATATATATACACAGAGCTTAAGTGAGTGTTGTTGTGGTATAAATGTCTCTTCTTGTGTTCAGATGCCAGTTTTCTCAAACTGGATCCAAACACAGCAAACACTGAACTCAGTCTGTCTGAGGAGAACAGACAGGTGAAGAGTGTGTGGGAGAATCACTCGTGTCCTGATCATCCAGACATATTTGATGATCATCCTCAGGTGTTGCACAGAGAGAGTGTGTGTGGACGCTGTTACTGGGAGATTGGCTGGAGTGAAGATGTTTGTGTCTATATATCAGTGTTATATAAGAGCATCAAGAAAAAAGGAGGAGGTTATGATTACTTGCACCTGTCCAACTGCTCGTTTATGCAAATTTCTAACCAGCCAATCACATGGCAGTAACTCAATGCATTTAGACATGTAGACATGGTCCCGATAATCTGATGCAGTTCAAACGCAGCATCAGAATAGGGATGAAAGGTGATTTTAGTGACTTTGAATGTGGCATGGTTGTTGGTGAGCATGTCTACCTCTTTATGACCACAGTGTACCCGTATTCTGAAAATGACAACGAGTTCACTGTACTCAAATGGCCTTCACAGTCACCAGAAATCAAACCAATAGAGCACCTTTGGTATGTGGTGGAACAGGAGATTCGCATCATGGATGTGCAGTCGACAAATCTGCAGCAACTGTATGATGCTTTCATGTCCATATTGACCGATATCTCTGAGGATGATTTTCGGTACCTTGTTGAATCTATGCCACAATGGATTAAGGCAGGTCTGAAAGCAAAAATGAGTGCAACCCAATACTAGTAAGGTGTACCTAATAAAGTGGCCGGTGAGTGTATAATAGACATCTTCATTGAGATCTTCTACGTCCTCTTCATTTGTTTATACATATGCCTTACCCAGAATATAAATATGCTATTAGGTTTTACAATTATATGTATATATTTATATATTCATTTTAATGCAAGCAGTCAGATATATGAACTGAAACTCTTTAATATTACCTGCTAAAAATACATTTTTGAATGTATACATCATCCTTCACAGATGACTATTGTAGTTTTGTATACTTTGTGAAAAATAAGAGTGACACAGTGAGCGCTACTGAAATTCCTGGCCGATGTAGCTCCATTTGAATGTTCACCAGATGAATGTGAAAGCAGCATATTTACATGCACCAATAGAGTGTGACATTTTATAGAACAGCCTGAGGGTTATGAGGAGAAGTCTGGAAGAAAAGAGAAACTGGTGTGTAAATTGAACAAATCACTTTATGGACTCAAGCAGTCAGGCAGGGGTTTATGTGTGTGAAGACTTGTGTGTATGGCTTTTGTGCTTTATAGAATAGGAGTTCATAAACATATTAAAAGGTGTGGACAGATGGGTAGCATTTTGATTGTATGCAGTGGGCCGCTCTAGCCCAAAATGCCAGGGCTGATTTATTTTTGTCCCAGTCCAGCCCTGGAACCATTGAAGCATATAGTGGCTGTTTTTGCCTCTTTTTTCTTTAGTATATCTTCATTTGCATTCAGCAGAAGAAACTCAAACAGGTTTGGAACAAGTAGAAACACAAGTGGAACTTCCTGTGGCCACAAATGCCACATCTATAATTTCGGTGGCCTCGAAATTTTACATGGACACATGTAGACCCGTCACCTAATAACCTGGCAACTAGGACATCAGTATCATGACTGTCCTTCTCTGGCATGTTGAGAAGCTTGCGCATAAGGAAATCGTCCACCACAAAACTGCACATTTTTCCAGCCCTGTCTTCTATTGAGATAATGCTTCGTAGCGCTGTCACAATCCGGGATGTGTGACAACAGGAAACACACTGCTGACACCTGGTTATGGACATTGAGAGGTTGACTTGTGGCAAGGCATGACGCTTCAGGCACAAATGGTCAACCTTGACCTCCGCTGAAACTACAAGTTCCTCTTTCAAAGCTTTCCCAAACCAGTGCAATCCGGAACAATTCTTCAGCAAGTCTGCGCCGCTGTAGACAAGATCATGCAGACACCAAATGTTCAAATGGACACATTTGTCAATTCATACCATTTGCCCACATTAAGCCCTTCAATCACCCCAAACTGACAGTGACATACTGTAGCTCCTCATCTGCAACATCATAGGACCGTATGGTCATCTTTTGGCCACTGCGGGTGTGTGCTTGTCTCTCCTCAGACAGCTCCACAACTTTCACTTTAACATTCACCTAAAACTGATATAAAACAACAACAAACTTTTGTTACACAAAGCATAGATCACTTTATACATCAACAAAATCCCACACACTAATGTCACATCAGAATCATACATTTAACAAACTAACGACAACTGCTCTAATACATATTTGAGTTGTGGTAGGATTAAAAATGTGTTTATAATAGGACTAGTCGATACAGCAAAAAATAATAATTAAAAAAATTACCACAATATGTTTCATATTATTCAGTATCTATAATTATTGAAAATGTAACAATCCATTTATAAATAAAGTGCAGTAGATATATATATTTAATTGAACCACTTTGTTTTAAATTTACTAACATTACTAAGGCAATTAGTTTTTATTAGAGGGAGAAAAAACAAACTAAAAAGTATACTGTCTCTTATGTCTTCTAATAAAATAAACATCAAGCGTAAAAGAGACCCAAACTAAACAGAATGCTACAAAGAGTATAAAAATAGCAGGCAAACTTTAAGGTACATCAACATCTATAAGACTTTGAAAATAAACTTACCCTCAGATATTTATTGTTTGTATGTTCTTTAAATTTATTTATTTATATGTGTAACAGTGTAAACAGTGTTTTAGATTATTTCATGTTTTAGATTATTTGGATTTATGGGGGAACCATAACATGCTTATTAGATTTAATGATATTCTGACAAATATTGTAAACCTATAACTATTGACTTCCATTTGTTTTTCCTACTGTGGAAGTCAATGGTTACAGGTTTTAAACATTCTTCAAAATATCTTCTTTTCTGTCAACAGACAAAAAACAAGGGTCAAAGTGAGTAAATTATGACAGAATTGTAGTTTTTGGGTGAGCTGTCCCTTTAAGACTTCATCCTGTAGGCTTGGGCTGCGTTCGAAACCGCATACTCAATGAGTAGGTACTCAATTTCAATGAGTACTTACTTAACGAGGACTAAAAGAGTAGGCACTCAACAGCCAAATCTCGTTGAGTATGAATGGGATCGTTCGTCATCCGCCATGTTTACGTTATCACGTGACTGACAAGCGCAACAACTTTGAAGAAAATGCAGGTTTAATGAATCGTAATTTAAATTAATATGTTTATTTACAAAAGTTAACATGAACTTATTGTCTGTATTGTTTGTATTACATTTTTCATGCACAAGTAACCTGCTTAAATTTCGCTTGTTTTCCTGTCTTGTTTGATTATTCAACGCAAATATTCTCATTTTGCATTTGTGTGCATATAATCTCATCTATAATACAAGAAACCCATTATATTAATGTCGTTTTTGTTAATTGTAAAAGATACATCCATGTTTTTCAGAGCCTGTATAAATTGTAAGTTTTTCTTTAATTAATAAAAATTATAACAATCCCATAATAATATAAATAAGAAGACAGGGACAGAAGCACCTCGCATCAGTAACGTACAACTCTACCGAATAGTTTTTTCTCAGCCTTCAATATTTTTGTAGTTGTGTCACTTTAAAAGCAATGCAAAGAACCATTTTTTATGCCATAAAAGTGAACTTACTGATATACACACCGGTGCTTGAATTTTTTTTGAACAGATTACATTTAAAGGTTTTTTACATCTGAACTCATCATATTTATACCAGTATGGAGAATTATTGTAATCTTTTATTATATTGGCATCAGTGTTGTGTTACTTACTGTAGGCCATCCAAGAGTGATTTTCATCTTGTGTACAGTAGTGCTTTAGCCTGCTTATTTTACATGAGCAAAAATTAACATTTTGATTCATCCTTTTCCCTAAAATATATATTTATAATTTCAAGAATGAAGGAAATCTATATATATCAAACACATCCTATATATACATGACACAAAATACAAATCAGAATGTGTTTTATACGCCACTGCTATGTATTAACAGTCATTAGAGAAATGTAGCCGATGTGAGTACATCTTAATATTCCGTCAAAATAGGACATAATGTTTACATTATTGGCAAATTATTATTTCATTTATTGATCATAAAATGAAACATTAAAAGAATAATAGAAGTAACCATGACAAATAAGTCAACAACACATGAAACAAAGCTTTATTCAAACTGGTTAACAATCATGTATTGGAGACAGAACCGCATCAGCTGCATCTCCACACAGCGGGACCGGTTCTGCAGATGATCAGCGGCTCTTCATCTGTATTTGCCATCATCATCGTCACTGCTGCAGTCAGACTAAAACGGCGTTGGGACATGAGGCTGTCCACGCCAGAGAAACCGATTCTGACGATGAACAGACCACAGCGACATCTGTCAGGGTCTCGTCCACAGCACTACAGCATCTCCAGCATCATCTCCAGCACACCGCTTCTTCATCCTCAGTGCACACGGCACCAGTCTGAGGACATTTCAGATCACACAAAACACAGAATAAAGAAGTCATTTTAACAGCACAATGTCATTTTGTGTTAAAAAATAAATAAATAAAAATAAATTCATTTTATCACCTATACAAATGAACAGATAAAACAAATGAATTATGGTTTTATATGGATTTATGAATATTACATGTTACGTTAGCTAATGTAAACAGTATCGACAACAGTATCTACATCAGCACATCACTCGCTCAGGTGTGTTTAATGTTGTAAATCTGCAACACTTCTCGTATATTTATGTCAGACATTTAATAATGGGTTTTTGTTTATATAAATTCACCTTTAAAGCGTAATGTTACATGCTCACAGAAGTTCCCACATGATGATGTTTTAGCGCAAAATAAAACAAACATTTTAACGCTATTATAAACATTATAGCGCTATTATAAAGCATCTTTATACTGTCAGCAACTCTACAGTTCACTGTGCACTACCGTTAGCTGAGCAAATGCCATTTAACTCCGGGAAGCGTCTTAATGCTTTCCAATAACTTACATTTCAAAACATCCACGTCCCATTTTTTCTCAATATTATGACGCAATTGTCGTCTCCCCCTTCTTCTTCTTTGTGCCGAATTGCTTTCCCATGGCCTCCTGGGATAGATAAGTAACCATCTGAGAATACTCCGGAATCTGGGCAGAAGCAGTAGGGCATCCGGGGATTTCTCGCCTACACTTTTATGCTTACCGAAGTTTCAAACGTACTTCTTTCTTGGCGTACTGTTTTCTCCTATTATGTTGTGGATGAGTATGCACATATCAAGGCAAATTAAGTATACGTACGGCCGAATCTCGCGAGGATTGAGGTAATTCTCGCCTACTCTTTTGTGAACATCGGGGATTCAAACATACTCAAACGCTCGCCTACTGCTTTTTCCATACCTAATAGGATGGAAGTACGCGGTTTCGAACGCAGCCAATGTGTTCGAGAAACGATGACGTTGATTAACTAGTGTGACCTGCATTAGTGTCTGACCATCGCTGACATTAGCGGTATGTAAAGATCTTTCTAAAAGTATCATTGTAGGTTATTATATTTGGTTGTTTCGACGTGCTTTTGCTGAAGGACACTAAAGATTTGAGTATTTCTCTCTGTCATCTCGTTTCAGATTATTATATTAGTTTCCCCACGTCTTTTTCAGTTAGACTGTAGATTGTACTGAATGTTGGTTTGAATTGGAGATTGCTATATTGTCAATTTCAGGATTTTATATATACATACATATTTTATAGTTTGTCTATTCTGTTGTCACCTTTAGAGGCCTATTTATTATTGTAGAGTCATTTGTTATGTTGTCAAGTTGGTAGACTGATAGATACTAATATTTTTGTTTGTTTATATGCTTCATTTATATATTGCTATCTTGTTTAACATTT
>CAIGQQ010026683.1:0-12679 GCA_903798035.1 Danio albolineatus | reverse complement strand
TATGACCACAGTGTACCCATCTTTTCTGATGGTTACTTATGTGAGGATAACACACAATGTCATTGACAAATCAACAAATCATCAACATGACAATGAGTTCACTGTAGTCCAATGACCTTCACAGTCACCAGACCTCAATCCAATAGAGCACCTTTGGGATGTGGTGGAACAGAAGATTGGCGTCATGGGTGTGCAGTCGACAAATCTGCAGGAACTTTGTGATGCTTTCATGTCCATATTGACCGACATCTCTGAGCAATATTTCCAGTACCTTGTTGAATCTCTGCCACGAAGGATTAAGGCAGTTCTGAAGGCAAAAGTGGGTCCAACCCAGTACTAGTAAGGTGTACCTAATAAAGTGGCCAGTGAGTGTATAATAGACATCTTCATTGAGATCTTCTACATCCTCATCATTTGTTCATACATACGCCTTACCCAGAATATAAATATGCTATTAGGTTTTACAATTATATTTATATATTTATATATTAATTTAATGCAAGCAGTCAGATATATGAACTGAAACCCTTTAATATTACCAGCTAAAAGTACATTTTTGAATGTATACATCATCCTTCACAGATGACTATTCTAGCTTTTGTATACTTTGTGGAAAATAAGAGTGACAGTGAGCGCTACAGAAAAATTCCTGGTCGGTGTAGCTCCATCTGATAAGTCACCAGATGAATGTGAAAGCAGCATATTTACATGCTCCAATAGAGTGTGACATTTATATAGAACAGCCAGAGGGTTATGAGGTGAAGTCTGGAAGAAAAGAGAAACTGGTGTGTAAATTGAACAAATCACTTTATGGACTCAAGCAGTCAGGCAGGGGTTTATGTGTGTGAAGACTTGTGTGTATGGCTTTTGTGTTTTATAGAATAGGAGTTGGTAAACATATTCAAGGGTGTGGACAGATGGGTAGCATTTTATGTCCCAGTCCAGCCCTGAACCCGTTGACCATATAGTGGCTGTTTTTTGTCCCTTCAGTATATCTTCATTTACATTCAGCAGAAGAAGCTGAAACAGGTTTGGAACAAGTGCACAAGTGGAATTTCCTGTGGCCACAAATGCCACATCCATTACACACTGGCCTCGAAATTTTACATGGACACAGTAGGACATCAGTATCATGACTGCCCTTCTCTGGCACGTCGAGAAGCTTGCACATAAGGAAATCGTCCACCACAAAACTGCTCATTTTTCCAGCCTTGTCTTCTATTGAAATAATGCCTCATAGCGATGTCACAATCCGAGATGTGTGACAACAGGAAACACACTGCTGACACCTGGTTATGGACGTTGAGAGGTTGACTTGTGACAAGGCATGACGCTTCAGACGAAAATGGTCAACCTTGACCTCCGCTGTATCGACAAGTCCCTCTTTCAAAGCTTTCCCGAACCGGTGCAATCCGGAACAATTCTTCAGCAAGTCTGCGACAAGATCATGCAGCCACCAAATTTTCAAATGGACACATTTGTCAATTCATACCATTTGCCCACATTAAGCCCTTCAATCACCCCAAACTGACAGTGACATACTGTAGCTGTCATCTGTAACGTCATAGGACTGTATGGTTATCTTGTCTCTTCTCAGACAGCTCCACAACTTTCACTTTAACATTCACCTAAAACCGATATAACCAATTCTTTTGTTACACAAAGCATAGATCACATTATACATGAACAAAAATCTCGCACACTAATGTCACATTATAATCGAACATTTAACAAACTAACAACAACTGCTCCAATACATATTTGTATTGTGGTAGGATTAAAACTGTATTTATAACAGGACTAGTCAATACAGCAAAAAATAAATAATAAAAAAAATTACCACAATATATTTCATATTATTCGATATCTATAATTATTGAAAATTTAACAATCCATTTAGAAATAAAGTGCAGTAGATATATATTTTTAATTGAACCACTTTGTTTTAAATTTACTAACATTACTGAGGCAATTCGTTTTTTTTAGAGGGAGAAAAAACAAACTAAAAAGTATACTGTCTCTTATGTCTTCTAATAAAATAAACATCAAGTGTTAAAGAGACCCAAACTAAACAGAATGCTACAAGGAGAATGAAAATGGCAGGTAAACTTTAAGGTACATCAACATCTATAAGATGTTGAAAATAAACTTACCCTCTGATATTCATTGTTTGTATGTTCTTTAAATTTAATTTATTTGTTTGGATGTGTAACAGTGTAAACAGTGTTTTAGATTATTTCATGTTTTAGATTATTTACGTCTTTGGATTTATGGGGGAAACATAACATGCTCCCGAAACATAACATGCTTATTAGATTTAATGATATTTTGAGAAATATTGTAAACCTGTAACTATTGACTTCCATTTGTTTATCATACTGTGGAAGTCAATGGTTACAGGTTTTCAACATTCTTCAAAATATCTTCTTTTCTGTTCTGCAGACCAACAGACTGGTTTGGATGAAGTTAAAGGTGAGTAAATAATGACAGAATTGTAATTTTTGGGTGAGCTGTCCCTTTAAGACTTCATCCTGTAGGCTTGGTGATGTTTGAAGTGGTTCTTCACTGAAATAAGGGTTTTTGCAGGTGTTGGACAGCATGAAATGTACCACCACAGTCAATGTCACGGGTTACTGGGCAGAAAACTGATATTCTGGCGGAAGTATTAATTTCCCTCTATTTTTACTATTTTTTCAATATGAAATTATGGGTGACTGACGAATGTTGATGACGGTTAGCCATATCAGTGAACTTTTTTCTTTGTTTTTTTTTCCCCATAATCTAAAAGTATGGCCTGTGAAATCAAAGTAAAGTATTATGATAACCTTAAGGCCACACTCATCTATTTCTAAGCAACTCCAAAAGGCTCTTGATGGAGTGTTTTGGGATGCACACTTAGCACTAGACTGCATGGGATGAGATGTGTTCACTGGTTTATAAACTGTCCCTTTACAACCAAACCACATCAACTGTTGTCCTGGAGTTCAGGGTCAGAGCAATCAAAAAGATTCCCAAGACAGCTCATGTATAAGCATTGACCTTTGACCTGTCTCTCCTCTGCAGAGGACCAGCTTTACCAGTTCAAGATCTTTCCAGCACCAAAATACTCATCTGACCATAAGGAGTGTGAAGATTACCAGACAAATATAACTGTTAGTGTATACTGTCTAGGATTTAACATAGTTGATCATATTTATATGAAATGATGAGTTATTTATGAGTTATTATTGAAATGAGACATCAGGTCATCGCCCTATCACAGATCAGTGAACATGCTGCCATACATCATACAAGTCTTTCAGCACTTCAGTGCTCCATCTTCACCATCTGTTAACATTGCATTAGTCTTTCAGTTTCATTGTACAGTAGGATACTGTTTGAGTTAGTGCTATTGTAGAAGTATTAGCTTTTGTTAATGTTTTACTTTTGAATACTGTTTTCCTTGAATTAGTGAGTTACAGAGAAACTATATAATAACAGATATAATGTATTATTTCATTCTACATTATTGTATATAATTTGTACTATTATAATAATGTGTGATTCTTTACTTTTTAAAAATGTTTTTGTTAACTGTTATAAAACTGTAAGAAAAAGAGGATTCCAGCATAAAGGAGACATTTATTGATAATACATCTCTCTTTATACCATAATATACATGACACGTTTCACCTTTCTTACTTCTAGGTAACTGGAGTTTTTTACACCATGAAATTATAATCAGTTATTAAATATAAGCGTTATTATATTTTATATCCGAGAAAACAGCAGCTCCTCCATTCAGTTGCGTCTGTTTACAGCACACATACAAACATACAGAAGTTAGTCAAACTGAGAATCAAAGTTGCTCTTCTTTATATTCTCAAAAGATACCGTTACAGGGAGCAAAATCCTTAAGAGAATTATTATTATTATTATATTTAATAATATTATCTCCTACAGCGCTTCACGGAAATCGCGCACTGCACCTGAATATGGCGGCGCGGTGGCGTTGCTGTCAGTGGCGTTCTAAATAAGAATGTGTTCGAGAAACGATGACGTTGATTAACTAGTGTGACCTGCATTAGTGTCTGACCATCGCTGACATTAGCGGTGTGTAAAGATCTTTCTAAAAGTATCATTTTAGCTTATTGCAGACTTGGACTATATGGAGCGCATGTATTTGCCTGCACGCTGATCAGCGAAAGCTGATTGGCTACCTGTAATCGCTCAGCGAAAGCTGATTGGCTGCCTGTAGGCGCTCGGCGAAAGCTGATTGGCTGCCTGTTTCTCAAGCAGTCTCTTCACAACAGAGGGGAAAGTTTGTGGACTGAAGACTAACTTTTCTTATTTTTCAGTCTCTTCAGAGGAATATAACATTGTTTCTGTGTAATCCCTGATTGTATAATACCTTCAGTCAAGCCTGGCCCTAAAGTGTTTTACATTATTTTATATTTGACTGCACAAATCTTCTCAGTACATGTCAAACAAAGACATTCGCTCAGTTACTAATAGATCTCAGATTTCTTTACCTGTTTGCGTGAGTTTTTGGAATAATATATTTAAGTGACAGAATGGTTCGAGTTTTACATAAATTCCTCTTATATAATAAAGTTGGTGAAGTCTCTACTCATAACTGCTCTCCATTAAATCACAAACGTGCTCAATCTATTTATAGTCTACAAAGATTTAGCTTATTTAAAGCATTTAAAGCATACTTTGAAAAACAAATCCTAAAAAAAAACTAGTGAAAAATTATGTTTTTTAGCATACTTGTTCAAGTTCACTAAAGCAGTACTAAATACATATTTTGAAGAGTACTTGTAATGTATAACTAATAAAGCATATTATTGGCATGGCATGTAACATAAACTGGTAGTAACAACATGGGGCAAGTATTTGAAGACAAAGACACACCAGCACCACACGTACAAGAACATAAAAATAAATACAAGAGTCAATTAGATCGTCCAACTGCTTTTAATGTACTGCTGTCAAAAATGTCAATAAACACAACTGAACATTAATACTCTCTCTCTCTCTCTCTCTCTCTCTCTCTCTCTCTCTATATATCTATATATATATATATATATATATATATATATATATATATGTATCAAGTCTAAGCCACTATTTTCACCATAAACAATAAGATTTAAAGTCGGTTATTTCTATATCATTCTGTAACAGGCAGTGCTCCACACAGATATATGATCATCATCACCCAGTCTGTCTGAAATGACAAGAAGAAACAGAACAAACTGAGACAAACAACTTTGGCAACATCTCTAAGCCACCTGAAAAAGAATGGGCAAGTGTACCAAATGTTTTAAATGCAAAGTGTGTTCATACCAATAGTTGATTTGATTTAGTTATTATAAGTTAATTGATAAATAAAATGTATTTATGGATGTACAGTAGTTTGTCTCAGTTTGTTCTGTTTCTTCATGTCATTCCAGACAGACTGGATGATGATCAGATCTCTGTGTGGAACACTGCCTTTTGACAGACTTCTTGTGCAGACAATAATCTCACTGTAGAATTACAATTAATGACAAAAATAATATTTGGAAATGTAAATTGATATTTCAAACTGACATGCTACAGAAAAATATAGAAAAAACTGACTTAAAACCCTGTTTATATACTCACAGTGCCTATAGAAAATGATCATACATCACTTTACTCACATTACACCCTATATATATATATATATATACACACACACAGCTTAAGTGAGTGTTGTTGTGTTATAAATGCGTCTCTTCTTGTGTTGGGATGCCTGTTTTCTCACACTGGATCCAAACACAGCAAACACTCAACTCAGTCTGTCTGAGGAGAACAGAGTTGAAGTGTGTGTGGGAGAATCAGTCGTATCCTGATCATACAGACAGATTTGATGATCATCCTCAGGTGTTGTGCAGAGAGAGTGTGTGTGGACGCTCTTACTGGGAGATTGACTGGAGAGCAGATGTTGGTGTCTTTATATCAGTGTTATATAAGAGCATCAGGAGGAAGGGAGGAGGTTATGAGTGTGTGTTTGGATGCAATGCTCAGTCCTGGAGTTTGATCTGCTCACCCTCCAGTTTCTCATTCAAACACAATAACAGATGCACTGAACTCCATGTGCAGTTGATCAGCAGTAGAATAGGAGTGTTTGTGGATCACAGTGCTGGAACTTCTACAACATCTATAGAGACACAATAAGCTTCATCCACTCAGTCCAGACCACATTCACTGAGCCGCTCTATCCTGGGTTTAGTGTTTATTCTGGATCATCAGTGAAACTGAGTGTATTTTAAAATGGCGTGTACATGTGCAATAATGAAAGCAAGGGACATTTGTAACTTCCTATTTGGACATTAGTGGAAGACACCTGTGAAATGAACCTCTGAATACAACTGTTTAATGAAAGGTATGTTTTACTGCTTATCAGTGGTGTAAAGTACTTGAGTAAATGGACTTCGTTACCCAAGTTTTTTTTTTTTTGGCTACTTGTACTGAGTATCATAAGCAACTTTTACTCACTATTTGACTACATTTTTAAATGATTATATAAACTCTTTACTCCACTACATTTGAACAGATGCGTACCGTTGCTCATTACATTGTTTGTGCCAGCACTGATGACGATCCATGGCCTTATCTGAAAGAAATGTTTTCATTTGCCAATATACAGACTGGCTCTTACAGGATGCAGTGTCCACTTTGTTTGACATGAACCACAAAACTAAGTGCTTTTAAGAATTCATTGTCAAATTTGAGAAACACATTGAGGTAAGAGTCTATTTAATGTTAATTTAATGTGATTTTAGTCAAATTATGTCTGACTCCACAATGGTATTGTAAACATATTGTTACCAAAAGTTAATACAGTTACTGATATGGCAAAAACCACTGCGACATAACATGACTATAATTTAGCTTCATTTTTTTGTGCAATGTAAATAAATGTATCCCTGAAATTATACATTTTGTATCAGGAGCATTTAGCTGTGAGAGAAACATCCTAATCAATTAAAAAACTTCTCAAGCCTGACCTCGATCGCTCAGAAGAGGAAGAATGTGAGCAGAAATATGGAGCCCCTAATGAAACAACTCAAAACTGGAGAGACCAAGATCATTTCTCAAGCAACCGTTGATAAAGCTGTGCTGCGATTCACTGTATACAGTCTCCAACCTTTTAGCGTGGTTAAAAAATATGAATTTAAGGACCTGATTCATGACTTGCAGCCTAACTCTACTGTCAGATCAAGATCAACCATCTGTACCAAGACAGAGGAAGCTGCCGGAGGAATGAATAGAAGTGTAACAGAAGCCATGAGAAGGGTGGAATACATCTGTACAATAACAGATTGCTGGGGTTCAAGGCAACACTGCTTTATAGGTATGACAGAGAAACCCAGACAATCTACAGCGATGCTCTGCAGCACTTGCCAGCCGACAATTAAAGGGGTCGCACACGTTCGATGTACTTGCAGCTGCAATACATGACATACATTCTGAATTTGAGATCCATGAAAAAGTTGTCAGTATAACAACAGACAATGGATCAATTTTTTTGAAAGCCTTTCATGTCTATGGAGGTGAGAACATACACAGCCACAATACAGAACATGCAACAGCAACCCCATCAGAAGAGGAGGATAATCTGACACTGAAAATGAGGAGAAATGTGAGGAGACTGAATATGTTGAGGTTGCTGAAATTCTAGTCAAGGATGATCTTGAATTTTATTTGCCCAAGAATCAATGTTGTGCTTGGCATCTTCTGAACTTAGTTTCCACTGTGAATGTTGACTCTGCTTAGTCAGATGAAACATACAAAAGGTTATCAAGATCATCCTTATCCAAATGTTGGGCCTTGTGGAACAAGAGTGGCCGATCGAGCAAAGCTGCAGAGATGATGGAAGAGGAATGTAGTATGCAATTGATTTGTCCAAATTGACACGCTCCCTTGCAGGGAGAAACCAATGTACATGTAGGGATGGCTTGTACCAACTCTCAACGTCATGGTTTCCAAACTAAAACGAGCCAAGATATCCATGAAACTCTAGATAGATGCAATCCTTGAAGGTGTGAACAAGCGCTTCGGTGACATGCTCAATAATCCTGAGCTGATTGCGGCTGCAATCCTGCTTCTGAAGTTTAAAACTTATTGGACAACTGATGCTGCCGTCCTCAAACTCGGTTTGTTGTCACAGGCATATAAAACTAAATGTAGAGCAGTGACGTGCTCATTAGTATATATTTTTTTATTATTAATTGTAAACTGATTTTAGCACTAATATTTAGGTGAAAAAAGGGTTTTCTTGTATTCTATATAATTTGGGATATTAGGTAATATCCTATATACTTTTATCAGTTATGTGTGAATCTTTTGGAAACTTTGTGGAATGCTGAGATAATATATTTGAAACTGAATAAGTGTGCACATGCTTAATTTATAAAGCACTAAAATGCTTTTGAATGAATTAAAATTGTTGCTGAAACATTTCCAAATGTGTATTGTATTGTAGGCCTTGACTTCATAAAGGGAAATATGGAGGAGAACTCTCAGTTTACAAGTGATTCCACTTCATCAGAGGAAGAGGATTTCTTCAAGCCACTGAAGACATCTCAGGCACAACAATGCCCAGCAGTGCTTGATAGCTATCTGACATACGCTGGTGATGACATGGGTGTCCTGAAAACCTTTCCACCTCTACTTCCTACCTTAACACTCCCCTACCTGCATCTGCTGTTTGCGAGCGTCTTTTTAAGAAGTGCTGGCCTCATTTTCAGGCCCAAAAGAGCTAGAATAAGTTCCAAGAACTTAAAGAACCGGCTTTTGTTGAAGCTGAGTAATAATATTGCCCCCTCTGAGATCGAGAGGTGAATCACATCATAATCATCTCTGAATTTGATTTTATGACGTTTTACTCCTTTTTTTTCTTTTTGAAAATTTGTTTGTTACTTTTTTGAACATCTGAGTTCGACTGAGACTTTTTGTTCTGTTTTTTTAAATCCCTTTTGTTCTGCCATTTTGAAACATTGAGGTGTTAAATTTAATTTCTATATTAGCAAATAAAACCTTTCTTGGTGTTCTTTGAGCCTACATTCAGTATAACTAAAATACTAAAGTTCTTTTAAAATCGGATACTTAAAATTTTTTACACAAGTTTTATCGGAATTGGTGACTTGTAACTTTTAATGGAGTAATTTTTACAGTAAGGTGTCTGTACTTTTACTCAAGTATGGTTTTCAGGCACTCTTTACACCTCTGGTGACCTGCTCAGCAAGAGTTCTCACCGCTTGGTTGTTGCCTTGAGCTTCTGCTTGATCCATACGTGAGTTAGTATGTGTGAGAAAATCTGAGATTTCTGCTACACTCGCTTGTGACGCAAGATAACTCACAAGTTGACTGAATGCAAGTTGACTCACAAGCTGACTGAATGCTGAGGGGTGAAAAACAGAGTCCTTAAGTGGGTCTCAATAATAGGTTGCAGGTGGTCCCCCTGATTAGTCAGCTGACTGGATAACAAGCTGTCAAGGAAAGGTAAACAAACACAACCATGCGACAGACATTACAACAATATATATATATATATATATATATATATATATATATATGTGTGTGTGTGTGTGTGTGTGTGTGTGTGTGTGTGTGTGTGTGTGTATATATATCCCCCAAAACACACACACAAAAATCATTATAATATCATTAATAATATCATTAGCGAAATCTGGAGCTAATCTAACAAAAATAACTTACAATAATGGTTAAAAAATTAGTAGCCCAAATGTATATGTTAGGAAAAAATATTAAATAGCATTTTCAAAAATATGTTTGCCCATCCCTGACTCACACTAACCTGCAGAACAGTCACTGCCAATGGAAGAAATGACCTTTTATATGTTCCTTTTAGCCAATGATGGACACAGTGGTGTACTAGTATTATTCATACTCGAGTTATAGTTATGATTATACATAGCACACACATACTATTTCATATTCTGTTTGCTATTATTAATTAATCTTTTCAGATATAATCTATTATTTTATTCTATATTATTGTATATAATTTCTACTATTATAATAACTTGTGATTCATTACTTTTTTCTGAACTATATTTTATTTTTTTAGAGATTACATTCAGGTTAGATACAGATTAATTTACTATATGCCTGAAAAATAAGACTTGTATGCTTAAAACAGAATATAAACATACAAGAGTTAGTCAAACTGAGAATCAAAGTTGCTATTATTTATATACTCAAAAGATAGATAGATAGATAGATAGATAGATAGATAGATAGATAGATAGCGTTACAGGGACGCAAATCCTTAACAGAATTATAATGATTATTATTATTATTATTATTATATTCTACAGTGCTTCACGGAAATGGCGCGCTGCACCTTTAAGGTGATTGAATATGGTGGCGCGGTGGCGTTGCTGTCAGTGGCGTTCTAAAAAATAATGTGTTCGATGACGTTGCTTAGCTAGTGTGACCTGCATTAGTGTCTGACCATCGCTGACATTAGCGGTATGTAAAGATCTTTCTAAAAGTATCATTTTAGGTTATTATCTTTTGGTTGTTTCGGTGTGCTTTTGTTGAAGGACACTAAAGTTTTTAGTATTTCTCTCTGTCATCTCGTTTCAGATTATTATATTAGTTTTCCCACGTCTTTTGCTTAGATTGTAGATTGCACTGAATGTTGGTTGGAATTGGAGATTGCTATATTGTTAATTTTAGGATTATATATATACATATAAACATAATTTATAGTTTGTGTATTCTGTTATATTCTTTAGTAGCCTTTTTATAATCGTAGAATGTCATTTTGTCATTTGTTATGTTGTCAGGTTGGTACTGAAAGATACTAATGTTGTTTGTATGTTTCATTCATTTGTATATCACTATCTAATAATAATTCTTGTAGCACATTTATCTTTTCTAAGTTTATAGATTGTCATCTTGTAGAGTATTTATTTATAGCTGTGAAATATTATTTGATAGTGTTAGAACAGAACCAGACTGGAGACAATGGTAGATGAAACTTCCACAGAATGATATTAAGATAAATTAATGACTTGGCATCTGTCTATTGTATTTTACAAGTAGGAATGGACCACATGGAGAAAAAGGGAATCACACACCTCAGCAACGACTGGAAATTGATGGTCAATGTTTTATATAAATTATTAGTGAACAATAGTCTAGTTTTTAAAATGTTGAAAACAACTCTTAAATTCATTTTAAACTTATAATAAAGTTTTATGTGTCTTAATTCATATTAAGTGTTCGTTAACTTTATAACAATTTGTGAATTAAAAACCTTCATGTATGATACATCATTAAGATTATTAGTGTTTGAGCTGGAATAACCACCTCAGACTATCCAGTTTAGATTCAAAAATCTATCTTAAACATAGAATGGTTTAAACAGTGGGTATTCAATTATTTTTATTATTTATTTATTGCATTATGTTTAAATAAAGCAGAAAAATAATATGTTTTAATTAAACATTTACTCATGTAGAACAAACAAACAAACACACACACGCACACACACACACACACACACACACACACAGCAGTGAACACATGCATGCACACACACACACACTGCTGCTGAGTGCTCCTGCAGAGGATTATGGGTAAATCTCTGGTCAGTCTTCAGCTCAGCCCAGAGCGGCTCAGTGAATGTGGTCTGGACTGAGTGGATGAGGCTCATTGTGTCTCTATAGATGTTGTAGAAGATCAGAGTTCCTGCACTGTGATCCACAAACACTCCTATTCTCCTGCTGAGCGGCTTTACTGGGAGATCAGTGAGTGTGTGATTGTGAATAAATGAGAGACTGGAGGAAGAGCAGATCAAACTCCAGGACTGAGCATTAAATCCAAACACACACTCACGACCTCTTCCCTTTCTCCTGATGCTCTTATATGACACTGATATATCCACACCACCATATCCACTCCAGTCAATCTCCCAGTAACAGCGTCCACACACACTCTCTGCTCAACACCTGAAGAACATCATCAAATCTGTCTGGATGATCAGGATTCGACTGATTCTCTTCCACACACTTCACCTCACTGTTCTCCTCAGACAGTCTGAGTTGAGTATGTGCTGTGTTTGGATCCAGTGTGAGGAAACAGACATCTGAACACAAGAACACACACATTTATAACCTCAGCTAAGTGTGTGTGTGTGTGTGAGAGGGAGAAAGAGAGACTGTGTCTGTGTGTATGTGTGTGTGTGAGTGTGTATGTGTGTGTGTGTGTGTGTGTGCGCGAGTGTGCGTGTGTGTGTGCGCGTATGTGTGTGTAAGAGAGAGATAGAGAGTGTGTGGGTGAGAGTGTGTGAGAGTGTGTGTGTGTGTGTGAGCGCATGTGTGTGTGTGATAAAAAGAGTGTGTGTGTGTGATCGTGTGTGGGTGAGAGAGTGTGTATGCGTGTGTGAGTGCATGAGTAAGTGTATGTGTGAGCGCATGTGTGTGTAAGTGAGAAAGAGAAAGTGTGTTTGTATATGTGTGTGTACGTATGTGTGTGTGAGAGTGAGAAAGTGTGTGTGCGTGCATGCGTCTGTGCGAGTGAGTGTGTGTGTGTGTGAGAGTGAGAGTGTGCGTGAGTGTGTGTGTGAGAGTGCGTGTGTCTGTGTAAGTGAGTGAGCGTGTGTATGTGTGAGTGAGAGAGTGTGTGTGTGTGT
>CAIGQQ010026681.1:24622-35152 GCA_903798035.1 Danio albolineatus | reverse complement strand
TATATATATATACATATATTATAAATGTTAATAGTTAATGTTATATGTTAAGCATTAACTCTGCATTAATAGGCATTAGTAACTGGTTTTAAAAATAAAGCTACAAATGGGGTATTCTTGACCTATAGGCAAATGCGAAATGTACTTAATGACTATTTTCATACTTTGTTAATGACTCATTTTTTCATTACTAAATTTCATTACTAAGTACTAAATTATGTATATTATTATGCTTTATTAATGCAACTTCATGCAGTTTTGTGACCTAATTTTGTGAAAATTACTATTTTCTAATGCTTAATAAATGTTTCATAGTGTAAAATTATTATAAAGTGTTAACAAACTTTTTTAAAAATCAGTTAAAACTTTCCACCAAAAAAAAAAAAAAAAAAACTTTTTGTGGAGTGGAAATATTTTCTGGATGTTCTTTGTGGAGCTTTTAAAACAATACAGATATTTCGTTTTTAAGAGTGTACAGCAATCATCACACAGCCATTCTTCATGATCAACATGATCTTACCCTGTTGATGACCTTGTTGCTCTCAATGCGATTCAGGGTGTATTTGTAACCATGGGTGTGCTGAGCGTTGAGGTAATCTTGTGCTGCAAGAGCTGCTGCTTCAGCCTCTGGAGAATTACATTCAGCCAAGTTGATGGTGGTCTTTACCACCTGGGCCCATGAAGTCATCCCCAGGAGCCCAAGAACAGAAACTGTAGCCCAAAGTTGCATGCTGAACAGCAATAACCTGTACTCCTGAAGCGAATGTACAGAATGAAGTGAATGAAGGTTTGTTTGTTGTGTTTATATATATGTGCTGTACTTCAGTCTTGACTAAATGGTCAATGTAAAGACACTCTGATGTCTGTTATGTAAATGACACCAGTGAACCTCTTTGAGTGCCAAAGTAAATGCAACTGTGCAATTTCAGAGGGAGTTCACATTCAAGTTTGGTTTGATGAAGCAGGGGTGTTTTTAAACTTTGACCATGTCCTTGAGCATGGAACTCGCATGTATGGGACCGGAGTGAGCTTCACATTCACAAAGTTTTATTGAATTCATGCCAAATCTGCCATTTGAAAAAATATAATCATATAACTAAAGATCTTTGAATTGCTTGATTTTTTTACACCAGTGAACCTTTTTGATTTTAACTACATACTATATTTCAAAAAAGATGTTCTGCTGTTTTCCAACATCCAACAATGTAAAGCAAACATGACTTAATGTAAACATGTTTTCTGATGTGACTGTTCACCTTAGCGTTACTAACAGCACTGCACATATGTTAAAAACAAAAAGGATTTAAAAAATCTTACATATCAGAAGCAAAGGTTGGAAAATAATACCAATTTATTTGAATATTCTGATGCCCTGCTGTTTTCTTTGGTGAAAATAGCCGTTTTTGAAGCTATATTTATAAATTTCTAAGGTGCATGTGTTGTCTTGTCCTTCATTTTATAGTTGTCTTTCTGTTTCCTGCTTTGTTTCCCACCATGTGCTGCTTCTTCTTCTTCTTGCAATATAGGCTCATTCTGAAAATGTAGCCCTATGTACGTTTCTGGAGATCGTGAATTATGTAGCCTAAGGTACGTATGGCTGGATTTCATTTTTAAATGAACAATACGGGGCACTATGACACCGTTCCTTTTCATGCTTACCAGCTGATCACTTTCCTCTGTATGGACAGTTAGCTCACCACATACATCGGTGGATTTAAGACACAGCGAGGAGATGACCACAATGACTGGGTTTGAGTCTGATGAAGAACGGTTCCAGAGAGTGGATAAGCTAAAAACAGAAGCCAAAAAATAAAGTAAATAACATGATGAGAACGTGGTAAAAATCAAATGAAGGCTTTTCTTTTTCTGAATTGCTTTTTAAATTTGTCGGTTGGGTTTAGGAAAGTGGATGGGCGGTCAATCTATGCTTTTTAGAATACTATAGGTTGGGTTTAGGGAAGGGGAGGGTGGGCCAGTTGATCAGTCATTCAGTCAGTCAACAGTGGCCTCTGGTGGATTTAAGAAAGAACAGCAGGCGTGGATGGCTCTCGTGAAAGAAATCTGAGATCTGAAAAAGTATACACAGCGACCTCTCATGGATTTGCGAAAACAAAAATTGCAAAAGAAAAACATAGCTCCCGGGACGTATTTGATGTTTTATGGTCTCCAGAAATGTATGTAGAGGTACGTTTTGAGAATGAGCCTGGATTGTCTTCTTCTATTCAAAAGAAAAATGTATGTATGTATATATATATATATATATATATATATATATATATATATATATATATACATACATACATACATACATACATACATACATACATACATACATACTGTCACATCCCCAGCTCGTCACTCCTCCTCTTCTGCTCATCACTCCCAATCATCACCCTTTATCAGCTCCCTTCCTTCAATTGCTCTTCGTCGAGTATCACCAATGGACACGATCTCCCTAACCTGCTCTTCACCTAGTCTCGGACACCCTCCTGTGCTCCCAGCGATTCTCCATCATCCTAACTCCTAACAGGGAAGTGACTTTCATGAACTCTGAACTATCACTCTTCTGCCTGGATCCCTAATCCTATATCTTCGTCCATTCTAAGCCTTCATCTTGTGTCAACATCTGAGCCAGTTAATAAATACTGCTTTTTGTACGTTTGACTCGATCTCCTTCTTCTTATCGTGACACATACATACATATATTTATTTATTTCGACCACACTCTTGAATCTGAAATAGATGTCTTCTTTTAGAACCCTTATGTTTGCAATGTTTCCCTTACTTTAATTAAAATTAATCTTTTGAGTTCTGATTTGCTTAGTGCAACATTTTTTTTTTTTTATTTGTTGTTTTACTCATTTCTTTGCTAGACGATCTCATTCTTCTTTCACTCTGTCTAATGTGTGCAGGCACCCATAATACCAGTATCATTCGCTGACATATTCTGAGTATGTAGTATGTTCAAAATCAGGTCTTGGCAAGCTTCAGATCTGCCACATAACAACTTAGTGAGTGCAGCCATTGAGTCATGGCATATTACAGATCTTGGTGGCTGAACTCCTTCCAGCCACATAATTGCAAACAATTCAGTAATAAAGACTGGCACGTGATCTGATAACATTTTGCAAATGATATTGTAAATGTAGGAAAAAATAATGCTGCCTCTGTTCTTCCTGACTCTTAGTCTGTTCTGAATTTGACATGAATTGTAAGTCTATAGCAACTTAAGAGGCAATATCCTTACTAACCAACCAAAGCTTGCTATTTCTTTACATTCATATTCTCAATGATTTTTGAAAAGTTGCTGAACTGGAAGATTTTCCGAATGTCCCTTCATCCCAGACCAGTGTCTTAGTCTCAACTGAAGCCTACGTTATACTAAAGGAAATTCTCCCATTTCAACTTGTAATGATGTTACCGGAGAAGATCTAAATGCACCACAATAAATGCATAAAGCTTGGTTTTGCATTACTTCTTATTTTCTTCAGTAATGTTTTGCTTGCTGAGCTGTAAACCATACTTCTGTAATCTATGTTTGATCTAAGTTCACTACTGTAATGTGCATTATGTAACTGCATTGAGTATTTTTACTTTTACAATAACTTACTGTATGTCAGGAATTTGTGATCTTCTATTGTAAGTAAAAGCTGTACTGCTACTGTAAAAAGACAATAGACCTTTGAATGTAACATGGGTAAAATTTTGACATTTAGCATGTGTTATATTTAACTAAAATGGTGGTGTTGAAATATTTTACTCAACCAAATGTATATTCTACCAATGAAAGTAAACTTCTAGGATGATTAAAGAAAGCATATTAGATTAAAGAAAGTGGTATCAATTTATTTTGATGGTCCCTTTAACGCATTTTGTTGAAGTCAAGTTACATTGCATCTACATGTCAACTAATTATTATTAGATTATAAGCAGACTGTTAGGGTGGGGTTATGGTTAGGGTAAGTTGACATGTACTTGCATGTTTCTGATAATCAATTAAATGTCTGTTGAAGGAGCAGTATTAGCCAATATTAAGCAGACATTATACTAATACTCAAATGACAATACTAATACTCAAATGACAAATAGCATGTAGTTGTAATGCAACTTTTACTCAAAAAAAAGTGCAACAGGGACCTTAAAAATAAAGTCTTGCGAAGAAAGGTAAATATATTTAACTAAAATGGCAGTGTTGAAATATTTTACTAAACCAAATGTATATTCTACCGATGATAGAAAACTACCGTGATGAATAAAGAAAGTACACACCACAAGTGCAGGTGTGTGTGTGTGTGTGTGTGTGTGTGTGTGTGTGTGTGTGTGCGTGCAGTTGGCAGGACACTCAGACTCTGGGATTTTTGCTATACAATAACTCAACAGTATATTAATATTTATTTGAATGGCATATTTTGAGTTTTGGAATTGGGTTTGTTTAGGCTAGTTTGATCGGCCATTGGACTACTTTTGTTGTGAAAACCTGATAACCTTGTATGACTAATTATGCACATAAATGCAATTTTTAAGTTGTTTTAAGGTTTTCTTTTTGCAGTGTAAATAAATGCAGATTTCCATTAAAAGCTTGTCTCCAAAAATCAGTCAGTGTGTTTGTGCTGATTTGCACGCAGCCACAAGCAACTTCAAATACGATTGTGCAGCTGTTCAAAAGACTGAGGAGACGCCTGAGGGTATCAGTACAAGGTAAAATTTGTTCTGAAATAATGTAGTGTTATTTGTTGAAAACGCCTGTTAAAATGTGAGTAAATTTGTTTTACCAGCCCTTATTGTAACATACAAGTGACACTGACAACAGAAATGCAGATCCAAATGCAGGTTTATTAGCGAGGTCAGGTAAGCAGTGGTCAACACAGGTGCAAACAGATGTATACAGGCAATCCAGAATCGTAGTCAATGGGCAGGCAGATGGTCAGAGGCAAGCAGCAGACAGGAATATACAAATAAACAAGGCAAGGATCAAAACACGGCAAAGGCAAGAAAAAGAAAAATCGTGTGATCTTTCCAGTCAGTGACAAGAAACTTTTACTTCTGCAAAAATGCATCATTAGTCATGCAAACATATCAGACTCAACAGAAGAAGTTCAGTTAATATTTTATCTTAAGCAATACCAATATACTTGTGTAATGAACAAAAAATATACAAAAATAATAAAGAATATATTCTTTTTTTCCCAACAGTGTTTGAGCTGTACTTATAGTCTAGGTTATCAGTCTGTGAGCAGCTTCAGCTGTGTTAGTGTTTTAGATTAATTAGTAAAGATTTAACTGTGTCACTGCATCCCAAATGACTTAAAATAATACAAAACAATATAACTAATGCAATCTCCATTGTACATAATAACAGTTGCATCATCGATGACGTAAGCGTGCTCAAGCTTACAAGATAAAATGCAGCGTAATTGTATTAATAATAAAATCAAAGAAATCAACACGATTTATCCAACAAAGTCTACATTATCAAAATACATTGTCATGGATAATATTTGTTGCTTATGTAAGGTAGATAAAGAGTCTCTGTCATTTGTTTTTTGGTTGTCAAGCACGGTTAACAGTTTCTGAGTGGATTTAGCAAAATAAGTCTTTAACAGGTTAAAGTTAACTTATTGTTTTACAATGAGAGATATACAGTGTATCCGGAAAGTTTGCATAGCGCTTCTTTTTCCTCAATTGTTTGTTACAGCCTTATTCCAAAATTGATTAAATTCATTTATTACAATACCTCATACTGGCAAAGTAAAAAAAGATTTTTTGAAATTGTTGCAAATTCATTAAATAATAAAAAACTGAAAAATCACATGTACATAAGTATGATTGATGTATTGATGTTTTCATAATCTGCACAATCTCTTCTCAGATTTTACTATCAATTGTCTGTCTGAAGTTGAAGCAACTTGGCTGATTGGATGAACTGATTGCATTTCTGATATGGTTGATCTTGAGAAATGATCTGAGAGAGTTTGAGAGAGTAGTTCACTTGGAATCCAGGGAGTGTAGGTGTTATTTAAGTTGCTGTTTCTAAGATTTGAAAAGAAAGTCTGCCTATCAATGTTTAGCTCCACATTAAAAGCATGAAGACTGTCTTTATAGATGTTATAATGGACTACTAGTTTCATTTTCCTCCACATTGACTTTGACTTTTCTGCACTTTGACTTTTCTGTCCATTCAACATCTGTACTGCTGTTGAACTTCTCCAAGGTGCTTTTTGTCTCCCAGTCCTATTCCTGACTTTAACAGGAGCCATGTCATCCATGACATTCTTTACTTTAGAGTTAAAAAAAATGAAGGAGAAAAAGAGTCTGCAGGTATGCTTAGTGCTAGCAATAAGACCTTCATAAACAGGTCTATTGTGTTCTTATCTATGCATCTGACTGGGACAGATCTGTCGCCATTGGTTTGCTTGGTTTGATACTTGTGGAGCTGCACATAGATCAATTTGCTCTTCGGTGTTTGACTTACAGCAGTGAAATTTAAGCTACACTGAACTGAACTATCCTGAACTTCAACTATGAACACTGGACTGAAGCAGTCTCAATCTAGAACTTCTATGTTAAGTTGCTTTGACACAGTCTACATTGTAAAAGAACTATAGAAATAAAGATTAAATGAAAAAATATTGAATTAATCACTTTAATTAAGCAAAATTAAGGGGAGGCCATGTAGACAGATAGTGTTCATATATTTATGGGGTGTGATTGGCTTCTTGAAATACCTTTATTACCTATCTCATGTCGAGCTGTGTGTCCTGTATAGTCCCACTTATGGTCTTGACCAGACTATTTTGCAAATGGCATCGAAGTATATGCCATTAGAATTTGTGTATTTGTGTTGTTTTACAAAGACATGTCATTATTATGATCACATTTTTGTTAAACAAAAGCTTCAGATAAACTGAGCATTGATGGTCAATTTTGTTTTTTTCAATTTCTTTTGCATTTGAACAAGCAATGAAAATTTGAAATGCTTATAAAAGTCCTCACTATTTACATTTTTGTATTTTATAAACACATTTCTGGAGTTCCAAGACAAATATACAGATTTGTACAGTAGTAATAACTTTAAATAAATTACAAAAATTTCAGACCAATGGAAGAAACATTTGCTTTGTTTATGCAATTATGAAATACACTGTAGCCTCATGGCAAGTGCTGTATTTCTGTCTGTGGTTTACTGCAGCTAAATGAAACAGGTGCCGCAGCGACAGTAAAACTCTTCCAGTTCTACGCCACCCAACTCGCTCCAAGCTGGGATCGAACCAGTGACCTTCCACAGGGGAGGCAGTTGCTTTAAAGGGGTTGTCCACTATGATATCATATTTTAGACTTTAGTTGATGCGTTGAAGTAGCTGTGTGAACAGAAACAACATCTCTGAATGTAATACAAAATTCAATGCAAAGAGAGACATTGGCTTTAATAGAGTTAGCTTAGCAAAGCCTACAGCAAATGAAGTTTGGGGACTACAAAAAAAGTACATCCTGGTTAATGATGTCATAAACCCTTCAGACTATGAGAGTACACCCCGAGCAGCGAAGGGGCGTGGACAGATGTGCTGTAACGTAATAGCAGGACACTTCCTGGTGACATCAAGACGTTCCACAAATCTCAGCACATTATGATAGCTGACCAATCAGAGCCTCTTGAGGGCGGGCTTTTGAAGGAACTAGGAAATATGACTCATCATGACCATTTACATGTTAGCTGAGTAGCTGTATATAATTAAAGACATATGAAAATGAAGCCTGAGCACACATTGCTTTACATCTTATAAATACAATCAAGATTTAAAAATACACTCTGGACCACCCCTTTAACAAGGAGTCTAAAGACCATGGCCTCCAGCATCTGTCACTAGAGCACCTTAAGAGGAGTGAGGTTTACCTGCACAGGATTTTACTATCTGGCCTCTGTTACATTCAGCCCCCTAGACCTCACTTCCATCTGGGTCACGGCACCAATGTAACCCCACCAGTCCTATGCCGCCCAACCTGCTCCGAGCTGGCTTCAAACTGGCGACCTTCTGCATAGGAGTCAGTTGCTCTAACAAGAAGGCTAAAGATGGCCTTCAACATCTGTCTCTAGAGCACCTTTAGAGGTTTACCTGCACAGCACTTTAATGTTACAGCAGCACCACGTCAGCAGATAAATTTCCTGAAATACAGGAAAATAATCATGTGTACAACTGTGTACTGAGTATACATCCACATGAACAACTAACAGGAGAGAATTGCACATGTGGCAGCATGTTTGTACTGACCCCACACATACAGTAAAGATTTACATTTGGTCGTGAAGAAACACAGTACATAAAACTCATCTGAAACAGTGGTAAAACTTTGTCTCACATAGCCAATCTGGCCAGCATAGTTAGTGAATATCTCTCTTTTGTTTTATCATGTTTTTGTGATGTTTGCATATTACTAATATGATATACAGGACAATAATCATGAGACAGGGCAACAGCGTGTCGAGGGCTCAGAATTCTTTAGTCCACGAAGAAGATGCAGAGAATCACTACACGACCGCACCCCCTGCTGGTCATAGTGAGCATCACATAAAACTTATAATAAAGACTCATTATCAGTCCCTTTATTAATCTGGGGTCGCCACAGCGGAATGAACCGCCAACTTATCCAGCATGTGTTTTACGCAGCGGATGCCCTTCCAGCTGCAACCCATCTCTGGGAAACATCCATACATACTAATTCACTACGGACAATTTAGCTTAACCAATTCACCTATGCCACTTGTCTTTGGTCTTGTGGGGAAAACCGGAGCACCCGGAGGAAACCCACGCAACCACGGGGAGAACATTCAAACTCCACACAGAAATACCAACTGACCCAGCTGTTATAACACATGAAATCCATTCCAAAGTATTCAAAAACATATCTATACATAATACATAAAAATTCAATGCCATTTCTAGCACAATCACAAATGTAACACTGGATGTCACATATATTGGAAATAGAAGATTTCCACGCAGGAGACAAACTCATTCAACATAAAATCACAAGTATGGTGAAATTGATTTTAGAATTGCAGCATTGTTTCACAGTGTACACAAGATATTAGACCTAGAACCTACTGCCACAATGTGCTTTTCACTTACACAAAGACAATGATGTGCTTTAAGGAAAAACTAAATTAGCCTTGGTGTACTTTTTAGTAACACAAACAACCGATATATTTTTTATGGAAATGAAAAGGTGTCTAACACAAATACAATGTGAAAATGCATTCAGCGTATTAACCTTGGATATTCATTTAGTTAAGTCATTACCATTGGGTTGTTCACTGAGAGCATTTTCAATCTAATCAGGACAATCAGATACATTTTAGGCATGTACATGTCTCTCATTAAAGTTTTACTTATTATTTTGCATAATTAGAAGATAAAGATATTCTTTCTTGTTAGTTTGATAATATTTCCTTTCAGTTTTCTCTCTTGACTACTTTCTGTTTCTCATCTCTAACTACCCGTTGTCTTCTTTTTGATGTTTTCACAATAATACAGCTCTTCAGCCTCGTGCTGCATGCATTAGTCCTCATTTTAACACCTGCTTTGAGTTATTTTCTCAGAACAACTGATTATCATTTTACTGATCTTTTAGAAGCCACACTGTTTGTTTTGGCACTGTGATTGCAGCTGCCCTCACAAGGACACTGACTGTGAATCAACAAAAATAACTGGAAACCAGTTGTAAACTTTTATTGCTTTAACACTCAGTGGATTTGTAAGCACAAACTCAACTCAATCATTGCATCTAAAGGTTTTTGTAAATTTAGTCACAGTTTTCTTATTTTGAGCCATGTCATTAGTGGAACACAGTTACTGCAATTGACATTTTTCGCAAAGTAAGGGATTACTTCTCATTCTTAGGTAACTTAATAATATAAAATACTTGCCTTAAACGACACAATTTTAGGGCTGTCAAAATTAGCGCGTTAACGTACGTGATTAATTTAAAATATTTAATTTACTATTTTAATGAAATATTTAATATTTGCATACATATACAAAGGGTCTGGGATAGAACCCGGGTCTCTGGCCTGAGAGGTGAGTCACATAACCACTGAGTTACTAGGAGTTGATGATTTTGCTCCTTGGTTTTTCCACACGCTTCTTGCGACCCTGTTGACTATTTTGGATGAAACGCTTGATTGTTTGATGATCATGCTTAAGAAGCTTGGTAATTTTAAGAGTGCTGCATCCCTCTGCACGATATCTCACTATTTTTGACATTTCGGAGCCTGTCAAGTTCTTCTTTTGACCCATTTTGCCAAAGGAAAGGAAGTTGCCTAACAATTCTGCAAACCTGATATAGGGTATTGATGTCATTACACCACACCCCTTCTCATTACAGAGATGCACATCACCTAATATGCTTAATTGGTAGTAGGCTTTTGAGCCTATACAGCTTGGAGTAAGACAACATGCATAAAGAGGATGATGTGGTCAAAATACTCATTTGCCTAAGATTCACATATTCAATAATTCACAGATGATACACTCC
>CAIGQQ010026681.1:739-13838 GCA_903798035.1 Danio albolineatus | reverse complement strand
TATTATATTATATTATATTATATTATATTATATTATATTATATTATAAATTTTGTAATTTGTTATTATTTATTATAAATAACTAGTTGTAGTTTTAATTAATGTTTTGATTTTCATATTTTCATTGAAAATAAACAGTAGGAGTTTGAATAAACAGCAGAGCTCTGGTCTCATTTACAACAGGATGATGATGATGGATAATCAAAGACAAAATGTATACTGACCATTTACGGGGTCTTCAGTTTGGACCCGCCTCCACCTGGAACCCCCACACGTGTAGACAACTGCCCGAAAAAACTCACGGCCACAGAGTCGGAGAGCTTTCTGTGCCTGAGCCGAATCTGCACATGCGGCAAACACCAACAGCACTGCCAGCAGCACCACCTTCATGACTGGAAAAAGTGTGAACGCTGTGTCTTCTGCCCAAACCTTTTGTTAGCTTGTGTTTTCTGACTTCAGAATGTCTTCATTTATATACTACACAAACTGTGATTTATGTGTTATTGACGCATTTCTTTTCTTTGACCTTTTAAATGAGGCAAAATGACCCACAATGCAGAGACTTCCATTTGACAAAATGGGTTTGTTGGTTTTAAATAAACAGATGATGCGCAAATGGTGTATCAAAATACAGCTAATTTAACAAAGTGGCGTGAGGTCTTTGTTTTATTTGCTTCAGCAAAGTGCTCTTTAATGACATTTTAGAGATTCGTGCCCATAAAAGTGAATATGATAAATATGAGCATGTGTCATAGCAGCATTACGGTGTGACACCAGGATAATGACAGCACTTACTTCCTCCCAAACCTTGTTAATTTGACCTAGAAGGCTAAGCGCCATAATGAACCGTTTATTTCTGTCTGGCAAACACTTTGTTGCCAAGTGTTTCCACACAACATCACTGTTTACAGGACGAAATGTCATACTGTAGTATTTGGGTGTGGGCTTTCACATTTTAGGTTTAATTGCAGTCATTCCTAAAGGAAACCTCTATGAGTCATCATAAGATACAGTTTAAACTAATCCTTTTGTGTCATGTTTTTTTATGTAACGTCTCAACCGATTGAATGTGACTGCTTTTCAACAAGCAATGTTGAACTCAACGCAGCGTGTGCTACAAAGATGAAGACACTTTATAAAGCTGTTCTAGCTAAACAAGTCTGTTTGTGAATGGGTGTCTGTAATATTGTGTACTCAAATAGTGGTAGATGTTAAAGTAATAACACCACGTCCATCTTTTCCCAGAAAAGTCTTTTGTTTTTTCTATACGTTTAAAACAAAGTTACAGCTTCCTCTGGAAAAAATGTGGAACAAGATGAGCACCTGAAGGCATGCCATAGGCCTGTCTACTTAGTCAACAGCATGTAAGCATGGCAGCTTTTACATATAATGGTAAATAGAACAGGGGAACAATTTTGTTATGCACTTTGATGCCATAGATATTTACATTAGATGTCTTATAAGCTATTATTGTCTATTGGAAGGAATGCGTCAATAGAGCTGCCATTTTGGTACAAGGCAGCGCTCTTTTGAAATGAATGTGGGACCAAGTTGCAGTGGAGGACTGGCCATCCAGAACCAGAGATATATAGGCTACACATACATATATCTATGATTGGAAATTTTCCCAGTGTTCATTATGCAATTTTTTTTTATTACTTAAATTAAATTATTTAAATTACTTACATTTAATTAAATTTTACATCACTATTCTACATCGATGGATAAGTGACCGCAGGGCCATTGTCAAAAAAGACTGCGTGTTTGTGTGCATGGAAAATGTATTATCCTCCCTCCCTGTTAAATTTGATCTAATCCGTGTCCTGAAACACACACCCTCTCCCGCTTTCACTTCTAATGCTAACGGAGGGAGTGATTCGTTTGTGAATGAATCCCCGTTATGTATAACTCGTTCACTTAGCCAACAATAATACAAGTTTCTAGCTGTCACGGATTGGTCAGGCTCCCACGTCACCCAATCACCTAGAGCACGATCACCTGAGTTTTGATTAGAGCACAGCTGCTGTCCATCACCTAGCACCCCTTAAATATCCAGTCTTCACAACACTCAGTGTCTGGGCTTGTTTGCACGAAAGCGGACTCTGAGTGGTCTCTCCAGTCAGATCAACACTCTAAATTTGAGAAAGCCTTACTTACTGTCTCTCTGGTTCCTCCTAGTCGTTCCTGTTCCTCCAAGTCGTCCTCCAAGATTCATTTGTCTTCTGTGTGCTTGTCATCCCAAGTGTCTATAGTCCCAATTCCTCCAAGTCTTCTGTCTACGGTCCATCAGTCTTCTGTGTATCCTCTGTGTCAAGTATCTGGTGTGTGTTGTCAGTCATCCTCCTGGTCATACCCTACTCCGAAGAAGTTACGGACTGTGCTCAGCCAACAGAGCCCATGTCCTCCTGGCTATTCCATATCCATATCTCATGCTTGTCAAAATAAACCACTTAATGTTTTTACTTGCCCATCTTGTCTGTCTGCTTCATAACACTAGCACCACAGCATCTCGTTGTCATATTTCATTTACATTGTTTGCTTATTTTATTCAGCAAAACTAGCATAAGCCTAAAATTGAGCGAGCTGGTGTTACTTTGCCTTATGGTCAGTGCAGTAAGAGCCTGTAATATCATCATTACTTGTTTAGCAATAAAGTTCATAACATACTAAATCTTACTTTAAAATGTTCTGCCGTCATGCTTTTTTTATTTTTTATTTTTTTTTATTTATTTTTTTTTTTTGCTCATTACTACACCCATACGCAGTGCAAAAGTCCAGCATCATGACTTGTGCAGTTGAATGACATTTGTCCTGGGAGCACTGTACAAATATGGAGGCGCTATTGACGCACGCTCTGGGTCCGTATGCGATATCTAGTGTATATATCTATGCTTTGATGCATACAGTGAGAGCAGTGTGATCAGTCTAGGTTGGTTCCTGCCCTGGAGTCTACAATCACAAGCGATAGATATATCAAAATCGTGTGCTTTCAATGAAATAACATCTTCATAGGTTTAGGCATTTTAACTCTGAATGTATTGTAAAATGCTGATGTCTATGGAAGTTGCATAGCACTAATAGTTTTACACATATGCTGGCACTGGTGTAAGTCACAACAGATGCACATTGTTTAGGTAACTAGAATGTGATCATTTAAACAGCCACTTACTGTCATGTAGATTAGGAGAAGTTGATCAACTGACATGTTGTAAATCCAGCAACTCTAATCTCCATTGCAGTGCATGTATGGGCTTGCAGCATGTCATGTCGTAAACCAGACATGTCACCATGGAGAAGTGATGCATTCTAAATAACTCACAGAGAGTATTCAGCTGAGTGTTTAAAGTTTACATGCAGGCCCGTAACCAGGGGGGGTTGAGTGATTCAAAAAATCAAACTATTATATTTCATGAGACCAACATTCAGTTGAGAAAGAAAACAGACAATCTGATGTAAGTGAAATTAAAAAGGTGTAAGTGACCAAAAGCGGCCCATACTAAAGTACATTTAGTACAAGATGTACAAGAGAGACTAGAAAAATCGTGAAGCTCTACATTATTATTATCATTATTATTATTATTATTATTATTATTATTATTATTATTATTCTTATGGATGTTTCCCAGAGATGGGTTGCAGCTGGAAGGGCATCCGCTGTGTAAAACAAATGCTGGATAAGTTGGCGGTTCATTCCGCTGTGGCGACCCCGGATTAATAAAGGGACTAAGCCGAAAAGAAAATGACTGAATAAATGAATGAATTATTATTATTATTATTATTATGTTTTCAGTTTTTATTATTCAAATAGTCAAATTCTGACTGAGGAAAATTTAATGTACTGGCAAGTTTGTTATTTCCCTAATAAATGATAAAAGGCTATGGGTTTTAATTTAAAACTTTAACAGATTCCTGTTTTTTTTTTTCTGTTTTTTTATTCTAAATCTTTAGGAAATGTTTTTGGTACATCAAAAAGTGTGGTTTTGATGACCATCCGACCATCTAATCCAGATAAAAATGCTCAAAATGTCACTATAAATACCTCAAAACTAAATAGAAATTGAGGCAAATAACTGCAAAAAAGTCCACTTTTGGAGAAAAAAAAGAACCACCCCTTTCACCAGGCTGGCTACAGACAGAAAACACCGGCAGATTAAGAAACGATCTTCAACAATTTGACAGCACACTTGTTACAAATTCTCACAACACAAACAATGGAAGTAACGCGCAGCAAGTTATTGAAAACGCAACAGAAGAAGCGCGCAGCAAGTTATTGAAAACACAACGGAAGAAGCGCACAGCAAATTATTGAAAACACAACAGAAGAAAACGCGCAGCAAGTTATTGAACACACAATGGAAGAAAACGCACAGCAAGTTGGTGAAAACACAACGGAAATGTTTCAAGAGGACCCAAAAACATGACGGACCCAGCTAAGATACGGATTTAGTTAATTTATTTAATAACGCAACATTTCAGTTGATCATTAATTAGACTGATAATTTACAAAAGACAACGGAATCGTGTAATCAGCATATTACACCTTTCAAAGACCACCAATCACTTCACTGAACAAGTCACGGCGGGTCCGTATCTTAGCTGGGTCCGTCATGTTTTTGGGTCCTCTTGAAACATTTCCGTTGTGTTTTCATCAACTTGCTGTGCGTTTTCTTCCGTTGTGTGTTCAATAACTTGCTGCGCGTTTTCTTCCGTTGTGTGTTCAATAACTTGCTGCGCGTTTCTTCTGTTGTGTTTTCAATAACTTGCTGCGCGCTTCTTCCGTTGTTTTTGTTGTGAGAATTTGTAACAGGTGTGCGGTCAAATTGATGAAGATAGTTTCTTAATCTGCTGGTGTTTTTTGTTATTGTATGTGCTTTCTTAAATTGCAGCGCGTTAAGCTCTCTTGTGAGAATTTGTAACAGGTGTGCTGTCAAATTGATGAAGATCGTTTCTTAATCTGCTGGTGTTTTCTGTTATTGCATGTGCTTTCCTAAATTGCAGTGCGTTAACCTTTCTCGGCCACCGTAAAAATGTAATATTTTGAACTCATTAGACTCTTTCACACATGAAGACTTTTGCAGAAGATTACAAGTAAATTGACATGTGATCAGGAAATCATGTGTGAACAGGCTTAAAGAAAAAAAACCACCAGAAAATTTGTACCCACAATGTTTCGGCTGTTGTAAAATTACCAGTAAATTGCCGGAATTCTGCTCTGTGTGTACGCAAAAGGAAAATTATCGGTATGATGAGTACGAACAAGTTCAGAACACACTGACATCAGACATCAATTCCGGGCATCAGAACTTTTTGATGCCAATGATACATTTACCTCATGTTGTTTATTAAAATAAAAGCCTTTGAATCATTTGTCGAAACACATTTATCTGCTGCTTGTCAATCAGACAATACTCTTATGTTCCTTCTTAGTGCCAATTAAAATGATTGATAAAATGCTTATAAAACTACAGCTCCTTTATAATTCAGTCATGTTTAATTAATTTGTGTCATTGGCAGTTGACGTTTTCATGAAATTAAGTCATTAAAGGGGTGGTCCTCTATGATATCATATTTTAAACTTTAGTTGATGTGTAATGTAGCTGTGTCAACATCAACAACATCTTTGAATGCAATACGCTCAAAATTAAAATCCAAAGGGAGACATTGGCTTTTACAGAGTTAGCTTAGCAAAGTCTACAGCAAACAAATTTGGGGACAACAAAAATATTCATCCAGGCTAGTGAGATAACAAGGGTTTCCAGTTACACGCATTCACCATGCACACACACACCCTGTGCAGAGAAGGGGCGCGGCCAAAGGCACTGTGATGTTGTAGCAGAGAAAGCTAAAATGCTGTCCAAATGCTGCTATTTCCACAGAGCTTCTTCTGGTTCTGTATTTGGGCTTCCAAAGGACACGACACAAAGAGGTAAGTGCTTACAATTTAATTTTAATTATGTTCCAGAGAATTACAAAAAATATATAGCTAGCATTTGACAAAGGAGAACTTCCTGAATCTCTCTTAGTTAAGTGCTGGATGCGGTTAAAACTCCTCCAACCGACAAAGCTGTGGAATGTGAGCCACAACCTGTAAGTGTTTTTAATTTGTTAAAATTGATCAACTACATGCACAGTTTCTAGCATTTATGGCATGTGATAGAGAGTGCATAAACAAGGATGTAAACAATGGGAAATGCTGTTTGGCAGCTCAAACATTCATTAATTAATTCATTTTCTTTTTGGCTTAGTCCCTCTATTTATCTGGGGTCACCACAGCGGAATGAACCGCCAAATTATCCAGCAGATGTTTTACACAGCGGATGCTCTTCCAGCTGCAACCCCATCTCTGGGAAACATCTATACATACTCATTCACACACATACATACACTACAGATAATTTAGCCTTCCCAATTCACCTGTACCATGTCTATGGACTTGTGGAGGAAACCGGAGCACCCGGAGGAAACCCACGCGACCACGGGTAACATGCAAACTCCACACAGAAATGTCAACTGACCCAGCCGAGGCTCGAACCAGCGACCTTCTTGCTGTGAGGCTACCCACTACGCCACAGTGGCACCCCAGCTCTAACATTTTAGCAACAAAATCATATTTATCAGTCAAACAGCTGTGAACACCCACAATCTTCAGCAGCACATGCAGTGTCTCTTTATGCGGCTGTTTTCCCTGCGTTCTCAAATAACAAACTCGCAATAGATATGAGACCGTTTCATATTACTTATACGTGCTTCTTCCGAATATATGTGAAGGACATCACTGCACATTATGTTAGCTGACCAATCAGTGTCTCTTGAGGACGGGCCTTTCAGAGGAACTAGGAAATATGACAGTCGTTTTCAAGTTTGCTGAGCAGCTGTATATAAATAAGACTACAACTAAGATATATGAAAAAATAATGTGTTTTTCTACACGTGAAGCATGAGCACACATTGCTTTGCATCTTAACACAAACAAAAACACAACCAAGCCTTAAAAATAAACTGTGGACCACCCCTTTAAGCACACACTCTTGTCTCTTTGTTTGATTTTCGTAATGGTTATTTGCATGCTTGATAATTTATTTCATTAATTCATTCTTTTTGCTTTTAATCAGAAATAATAATAAATGTTTATCTAATTATTGTTTTTGTTTTGTTTGGTTTTTCAGGTGAACTATCCCTTTAAAGCAAAATGTCTGTTGACTTCTGCGATGGCGCAAGAGGCATTGAACAGAACTCCCCGTTTAAATGAGGTTGATGTAGGAATGAGGGTGGAAACAGAAGCTCACGCGATCCAATAATTAAAATTCCATCTCAACAGATTTTGCGTATAGAGCACTGTGTGACCTAGTTTTTCAATCCAAACCTTTAATCAAGTTCTCCTTTCAAACGTAACGCTAATTATCAACAGGACAAAATAATTTTGCACTGAAATGGCTGAAGAGTCGAATTAAACAAGTCAGAATCGTTGGATGTTTGTTTGTCCACCAGAGGGCGCATTGAAAAAAAGTCCCTCTTCCCAGTAGGTTGAGTTCGTTTTTGACCATTAAACTACATTCCTAGAAAGCCATACACTCCTCACTCAACTGACAGTTTGAGCAGATACCTTTGCACATAAGGTGGAGTTTACTGTAAAGTTCAGCCCTGTGAAAATACCTTGTATAACCTGTTATGACTTGCCTCGCCCATTTGAACTTGTATAGTAATGCCTGAGGTGAGGGATCCAGTTTTGCATGTTCTTAAAAACATTTTCCAGTATGCTATAGTAATTTCTTTGTACAAGCCATTATACACAAAAGAACTGGCTAGAAAATCATTGATGTTTACCTAGCAAAATCAAGCAAGCACTGATGCTTTATATATCATCATCATCACTGCTTTGTAATAAATAAGTAAATATATCCTTTACATTTCTGTTTAAATGAAACAGTATGTGCTTTGTGAACTTTTCAACCTCAAAGAGATGACTGAATTTATGCTGGTCTGTTTCTGGAAGAGGAGTAATGTATGTGGTAACGAGTCTATGACCAAAAGCATGCTAACAATAGGCTGTTTACACTAAGTATGGTATTGTCAGAGCTAAAGATAGCTGAAGTGCTAAGAGTAACACTTCTGTGACTTTTCTTTTCTGCTGAAGGGCTGTAGATGTCTTACGGTGATATTATTTTAATAGATAATACCAAGAAATACTATTCTTCTCAAGGTCATATAATTACTGTTGATGTGTTTCTCTGTTTTTTATATGTTTATGGCATTGTGTAATTTATGGATCATGTGAAATGTCTGTTTTCAGATGTCTCTTATGTGATGTTAATGTTTTGGTGGCCTTGGTCAAATTACTGACGCAATAACTTCTGAACCCTTCTGAAGGTTCTGAAGCATGAATGAAATGTTTAGGGGGAGTAGCTACAGTACATTCTGTAACTGATGTTTGCACTCACAGTCTAGGAACTATGAGAGTAGAGATTAAGCAGGTTTTGAGCCCGGTCAGTACCTGGATGGGAGACCACATGGGAAAACTGGGTTGCTGTTGAAAGTGGTTGTAGTGAGGCCAGCAGGGAGCACTCAACCTGTGGTCTGTGTGAGTCCTAATGCCCCAGTTAAGTGAAGGGGACACTATACTGTCAGTAAGCGCCGTCTTTCGAATGAGACGTTAAACTGAGGTCCTAACTCTCTGTGGTCATTAAAAATCCCCTACTCTTTACAAGAAGTGCCATGGGATTTTTAATCCCAGTATCCTGGCCAAATTCCCTCCATTGGCCCTCCTTGGCCTCCCAATCATTCCCATCCACCGAATTGGCAGTATCACTGTCTCTCCACTCCACCAATAGCTGGTGTGCTGTGGAGAGACCCCCTCATGATTGTGAAGCGCTCCCGGTGTCCTGGCCAAATTCCCTCCACCAATAGCTGGTGTGTGGTGAGCGCACTGGCGCCGTTGCTACACACTGGTGGTGCTGTGGAGAGACCCCCTCATGATTGTGAAGCGCTTTAGGTGTATGGTCGTAAACAGTAAATGCACTATATAAATACACATTTCATTACATTATACTACAAAATTGCCAAAACAATTGAGGAAAAACTTTAAAGAAGTGTAAAGAAATGACCATCTGATGTGAACAATATGCAAATTGTTCAGAGATCTAAAGCAAGAATTCAATCAAGAATTGAACCTACTGAGGAAAAACTGTAATATAAATCAGACATTTTAAATTTGAATAATATTTCAGACTATTACTCTATTTTTCATCAAATGAATGCAGCCACTCTGATCAGAAGAGGCATATAAAACCTTAATTATTACAAATGTTGCCCTTAGTTTAACTCTTGATTACTATTTGTCAATTAAATCAAATGTAGTTAAAGGTATTCTGTGTGTTTAAAATGCTCACTTGTGTGTGCTCAGCTCAGTCTAAAATTTTGGATGTTCTGCAGGTTTAACCTAGTAGTTCATGCCATATCATCTTTGTATCAGCCATGGAGAGGTCAGGGTCTGTGGGGATCATAGGCAAACAAATTGATATGTGGCCTATCAATAATAAACAGTTTAATAATAACACTGGATTTCATATAAATGCAACATATTGGATATTTTGAGTGATGGACTTGCAGATATGAAATATAACTATATAAACTGTCACTCAACGTGTTTACAGCAGCTATCTATTGTTTTTATACTGACCTTGTTTCTATATCGACCTAACATTGTTTTCCTAAAGATAAATCAGATTTTTTTTTTTTCAGATCTTCACTACATTGTCAGATTTTGTATATTTTTTTCACGTTATGGAGGCCACTGGCCAGCCACCACAATGTCCCCACAAAGTCAGGTTTTACATTCCTTGTTAGGGCATTTGGACACACATTTATTCACTCCAAACGTTCCAACAGGACAGAGTAGTTTAAGCAAATAGTCTGATATTGAACAAGCTGCTTATGTGTTTAGGTGCTCCCAGAATGCATTGCAGCACAATCAATTTTGCCATTGCTTTGAGGCTATTGAATTATTGTTCTCATGCTTTCTGGCGTTATTTATGCTTCTGTTGCTGTTGTTGACTTTATCAATGTTTGTTATTTGTTGTGAATTGACTTGGCTACTACCATGGAAACCCTTTATAAATCAAACAGAAGAAAGAGAGACTTGTTAGGCAACCAGCAATGATGCATTAAATAAATCAAATGTGACAGTAAAGATTCTCAAACAAATTTGATCAAAATTATTAAATGATACACTGTGTTTAAATAATCTGTATATCTCCTTGTATCCACTTCATGGTGATTATTGTCTTTAATGTAATTTGTCCTGCAAATTTTTATTTATTTATCTATTTATTTGTTTGTTTGTTTGTTTGTTTATATTTATTTATTTATTTGTTTGTTTGTTTGTTTGTTTGTTTGTTTATTTATTTGTTTGTTTGTTTGTTTGTTTGTTTGTTTATTATTTTTTCTTCCCCTGTTATTTGTAATTGTTGTTATGTTTTGTCTTTCCATCATCACTGTTATGTCACGACAGGCATGACTTCAGACAGTTTAATTACTGTATTTGACTCTAATTATTCTGTTAAGCTGCCTTGGGGTGTTCAGTTGGGACTTATGTTAAAACAGCAACAACAACAAAAACTAGAAGGAAGGAAACTGTAATGTTTATTTTTGTATAGAATGAAAACATTTTCCTTCAATAAAAAATATATTAAATAATAATAATAATAATAATAATAATAATAATAATAATTATTATTATTATTATTCATTCATTTTCTTTTCGGCTTAGTCCCTTTATTAATCCAGGGGCGCCACAGCAGAATGAACCGCCAACTTATCCAGCATTTGTTTTACGCAGCGGATGCCCTTCCAGCCACAACCCATCTCTGGGAAACACATCCATACATTCTCATTCACACACATACACTACGGACAATTTAGCTTACCCAATTCACCTGTACCGCATGTCTTTGGACTGTGGGGGAAACCGGAGCACCCGGAGGAAACCCACGCAACCACGGGGAGAACATGCAAACTCCACACAGAAATGCCAACTGGCCCAGCCGGGGATCGATCCAGCGACCTTCTTGCTGTGAGGCGAACGTGCTAACCACTCGGCCACCGTGGCGCCCATTATTATTATTATTATTATTATTATTATTATTATTATTATTATTATTATTATTATTATTATTATTATTATTATTATTATTATTATTATTATTATTATTATTATTATTATTAAAAACTATTAAACTTTCATCAAACAAAATAAATGTTTTTTTTTTGTTTTACATTTTTTTTGTGCACACAAAAAATATGAAATTTTATTTAAAAAAATTGTCATTTGAATTTTGAAGACAAACATCTCAGGAATGTGTAACAGCACGACACTCACACTTAAAAGACGTTTATAGGGACTGAAGACACCAAGTGATGAAGTGTTTAAGGTGTAATTTTGAATTGGTGTTGCATACTTCCTGTAAAAGTGTGAAGGTAGACAACAATACGAAATCTTTGTTGACGCATTTTGCTCTTCAAAATGCATCACACATTCTCTATTGGAGACAATTCAGGACAGCAGGCAGGCCAGTCAAGTACCTGTATCCTCTTCCTCCACAGCCAGGACTTTGTAATGTGTGCAAAATATGGTTTGAATTGTCTTGTTGACAATTGCATGGGCGTCCCTGGAAAAGAAGGCAGCATATTGTGCTTCAAAATCTCTATATACTTTTCAGCGTTAATGATGCCATCACAGAAGTGCAAGTTACCAAGGGCACCGACACAACCCCATACCATGACAGACCTTGGCTTTTGTACTTCTTGCTGGTAGGAGTCTGGATGATCCTTCTCTTCTTTAGTCTGGAGCACACCGCATCTATTTCTTCCAAAAAAAAACTGAAATACTGATTCAACCCACCACAGTACATGATTCCACTGTATGAAGGTCCAACGCTATCTCACGGCAATTCGTAACTTTTGATTTAGTGGCTAATTCGTATGAATTTGTACGATCTAATTCGTACAATTTAGTACGATTTGCTCATCACCCAATGACAGTTGGGTTTAGGGGTGGGGTTGGGTCGGGTGCCATGCCTCCTTTTTTAAATCGTACATTTTTGTACAACTGAACTCGTGCAAGTTCGTACGAATTAGCCACTAAACTGGCAAAACGTAAAATGCTTATGTTTTCTTGTGAGATCAGGCTGGAAGGTCCATCCCAGATGTCGCAGAGCCCAGAGAAGTCAATGTTAACTCAGGGCTTCCTTTTGGCAAAGTACAAGTTTCACTGGCTATTGCGGATGTAACTATGTATTGTGGTATTTCACAAAGTTTTGCCTGATCCCATATCGCATATAGAAGCATGACAATTCTTAATGCAGTGCCACCTGAAGGATCAGAGATAATGATTGTTCAGCTTAGGCTTGCGACCTTATTCTTTACATACTGAAATTCTTCCAGATCCCTAGAATCTTTTAATGATGTTATTCACTGTTGAATGTGAAATGTCTAAATCTCTTCCTATCTTTCTTTGAGGAACATTGATTTTAAAAATGTAAAAAAAATTCTCAAGTATTTGTTGGCAAAACTGGTGTTAATCTGCAAATCTTTGCTGCTGAAGGACTAGACCTTTGTAGGATGCTGCTATTGTATGAAATCATAATTATAATTACCTGTTGACATCACTTGTTTCAAATCACATCATTATTTAACCAATTTACCTGATTTCGCAGCAAAATCCTCTGAGTAAAATTTTCTCAGCTGAGGGAGTATTTGGTCCCTCTTTAAATAAGGACAAACAGGTTGGTAATAAGTAAAGCTGCTGTTTGTGTAATTACTCAATGATCCTCTGCTGAGATTTTGAGAGATTCAATGTAGTATATCTCAGCTGATTTCATCTAAGGCTGTGACTGAAGTCAGTTGTAGTTTGTGTTTCTCTTCTGTCTTTCTGTTTATTAACAGCAGGTGTTCATCAGTAGTTTCGAGAATCTAAACTGAGTAAATTTTACTCAGAGGATTTTTCTGTGTGCAAGCCCTAAATTGCTCCTTTCCCAACTTTTTTAAAATGTGTTGCAAGAACCAATATATATATTTGATTATTATTAAAAAAAAAAAAAAAAAAA
>CAIGQQ010026680.1:4479-28986 GCA_903798035.1 Danio albolineatus | reverse complement strand
TTTATGCCGATTATGAATCCAGCGTAAAGCATGGCTTAGTCCCTACATTCCCCCATTTGGCTGGTGATGTTTTCTTGAAGCAAACATCGGCAGACACTGGAACAATAGGCAGTCAGAAGAAAGAACAAACACACACAAGGCACAAACAACATTTCCATTACAGACCGAATTCTGGCGAAGGTGTTAGGCAAATTGGCATAATCAGGTTAGGAACACTTGACAGTAAAGGGGAACCTCGATAAGGGTTGCGACGATCAATTTACTTGGCTAATCGTAAACGGTGAGGACGGCGGGCGATGCTGGAGGCAGCTCGATTAGGGTCAACGTATTCTCGGGTTCTCTGTCCTCGTCACGTCGGAAAATGCGACGGGTGCCAGGTGTGCATTTGTTACATGCATCTCGGATGGCAGTCATTCTCCTGTGGAGGAGATAGGCGAGCGTCAAAGTGACGACGTAGCCTACAATGCTAGAGACGCACAGAGCCGTATCGGCGGCCGACCAAGACCGAATGATTGGAGAGCCAGGGGCTGGAAGGCGTGCAATGGCCTCCAATGCGTCGTCGACTGGGGTCAAATCGATTAATTGTGTTCCTTCCTCCTTGATCCTTTCTTCCAATTCGGGATCAAGGGTAAAGGAATGTTCCTTGAAAAATGGCGAGATTTCGAGTTCAGTCTGATACTCGTCCTCGGGAAGATGGTATAAGGCCAAATCATCGATATGAAGGATCGAGCCCTTAGGGACAGTGATCCACAGAGTTTGATCGGGAAGGTTAATGCGAGTAGCGGTGTCGTGCTGATCGTATGTAAGAGTAGCGGTACGCACGGGGGTGTTAACTAACCATCGGTTACCGACAAGTTCAGCTTGGGTTGCTTCGATTTGGGACCGTGGTGTAGCTTCGGCCGGACAGCTGGTATCTGGTCTAACCGATTCTAGGCCGCAGATGCCATCAGTGTTGTCACGGACGAAGGGCTTACTAGGGCACAGATAATGTATCTCTTTGGTAAGAGTGCACATTTTTAGGTTAGGGGCCAAATACAACTGTTCGTTGTTATCGTGGTACGCAATGACGTCAGGGGTATGAATTTTGACATAGGTGTCTCCTTGCCAAAATCCAACGTTTACGACATCTTTGAGGCGGTAAATATTAGCAGTTTCAATTATCGGAAGACTAAGTAGAAAGGCTAGGTCGCCTGCTTCTGGATCCACGTATAAGGGAATAGCACTGCCCAGAGAGAAAGCTAGGTGCGCTTGGATGGGGCTAGTGGGGCCCGTGGTGGCAGAAGTCAAGACGTTTTGCACTAGACTTAGAGGTATCAGATAATGTGGAATTCTACCCATGGCCAAATTATCGACTGAAGAGCTCACTTCTCGTAGCATGTCAGACATGAGAGTGGTCAACAGCTGCGTTTGAGCTAAATCGCTTTGAATAACCGAGAATAGCTTGTTAATGGATTTGATTGTTTGGTTTAAGAGAGTGCTATGCGTGTTAAGAACTGTAATGGTTCCGTTCAGCGATTTTCCAAAAGTCTGTAAGGCACGGCTCTGGACTGCGAGTTGTTGGCGGATTTCAGGTATTTCGGCCTGAATTTCACCCACATGCCGCCTTACTGTGGCCAAATTTACGGCATTAACTGTGTTCATGCCAATGTTGAACAGAGTTCCTACAGCTGCAGCAGCCCCCAGCAAGGCGCCCAAAAATCGTTTGGGACGCCGGTGGTACCCACTAAGCTCAGCTTGGGTTACCGTCATTTTCTGCAATTGGTGCAGCATGTGTTTAACATCTGCTTGGGCATGAGCAAGAATTTCCTGGGTCCAACGACTACCGGCCCAGGTGGTTTGGGAAGCTGTGGGAGTGTAGTGAGCTCTGACGACTTCACGGGGATTAAGGCGGACGTACACCTTTTGGGTGTGCGTTTTACAGTTTGTTATCAGTAACCCCGGTTGTTCGCGGAGTACTATCCCCGATGCTGGTCCCGGCGACGCGACTTCTGGCTGGGGCGTGACCCCCATTACGCAGAAGATCAGAACGGCGAGGCCAATCATCTTCCTGGCGATAGAATCAGAAGAAACAAAAATTAGATTTGGAAATCATGTCGCCCTGAGTGGCGAACGGCACTGTCAGGAACAATTACAGCAATTTGATGACAGGAGTCAATCCTAAATTTAGGCCCTATGCTTAGCTTGCATGATTCTATGTGAGTCCCCTCAGAATGGGACTAGAAGGGCAAACTAAAACAAGGAGAGAGGAAGAAATAAGGAAAAGAAGAGACATGGAAAACTCAGGTAGGTTAAAGATCAGTGATACAGTGTCATAACTATGGAGTGGCTCCTCTCTACTAGGGGTTGTTCTAGCAGGGCTGTGGAGGAGAAGGCATTAGTGTTGTGTTTAGCATGGTTAACTAGGGGTTCCCTAGATTGTCTGGAGTTATGTTAGTATAGTGTGGAGGTTAGGACAGTTGGTCAGTGTCAGTGGTTTTGGTCCTCCCCCATTCCTGGTTGGCTGGGACCCCAGTGCTTCTTGATCTGGTTTCGATGGACCCATCGAAGAACGGGGTCGCTGCGCCCTTGCCTGATTTTGATCCGGTAGGCCACCGGTGAGAGTTTGTCAACGATCTCATGAGGTCCAGTCCAGTGAGGCAGGAACTTCTTGGACAGACGGTGTGGAGTGTTCTGTCGTGGTGGGGCGAAGCTATAATACCACACTTTGTCTCCGACATTGAATTCCTGGTATGAGGCCTTTTTGTCGTAGTAGGCCCTGCGTCCTTCCGCACTCTTTTGGAGTTGTTGCTGTGCAAAGGCGAAGGTTGACCTTAGGTGCTGATGCAGTTCTTCCAGGTACTGGTGAGTGGTATAGGCGGTGACAAGATTCATGTCGCCTGGCTGGTACAGCAGGTGTAATGGGAGTGTCATCTGTCGTCCCGTCATCATCTCGAACGGGGGTATCCCAGTAGAGCGATGAGGGGTGGCCCTGATTGCCATCAGTACAAGAGGGAGCTTAATGTCCCAGTCCTTTTGATTGGCAGACACATACTTTTTCAACATGCTGACCACTGTCCGGGTGGTTCTTTCCACTTGACCAGAGGAGATTGGGTGGTGGCTTATATGAAGCTTGGCTTGAATTCCCAGGAGTTTCCATACTTCCTGCATGACTTCGGCTGTAAAGTGGGTACCTCTGTCAGAGTTGACCCCAAAAGGCAGGCCGAATCTTGAGAAGATGTGGTTCATTAGCAGACAGGCTGTAGTTTCTGCTGTATCGTTGGGGGCTGGTAGACATTCAACCCATTTCGTGAATTCGCAGACTACTGTCAGGAAGTACTTGTTGCCCCGTGCAGAGCGTGGGAGAGGTCCTACCCAATCGATTTGGAGGTCAGACCATGGGAAGGTCATTCCTTTCCTTTGCAACGGTGCTCGGTAATTTGGGTTTGCTGGTTGAAACTGGCAACAAACAAGGCATCCTTTTACATACTCTCCTACATCCTGTTGCATGCCGGGCCAATATGCTACCTGTTTGAGCGTTTCGTAGGTGGCTTTGGCGCCATGATGTCCTGCGCATGGTGCATCGTGGGCGTACATCAGCATCATCCCCCTCTGGCCACGAGGTATGACGAGCCGTGGTTGAGTGAGTACTTCGGGGACATATGTGAGTATGCCGTCAGTGAGATGCAGCAGGTGCTTGATTGAATTGAGGTGACGAAGCTCAGAGGACTTGGCCAGGTCAGAGGCAGATAGTGGACTAGCCACAGGGTCGGAGATGTGAGTGACCATAGTTTGCAGAACTGGATCTGCAGATTGGAGAGTGACAAGATCAGCGGCAGCAAACTGTGGTGAGAGAGAAAGTTGGGAGGAGGCGGGACTGTGCACGGCAGAGGCGTGCTGTTGGCGGGTGATGGCTGACACCTCCGGGTTGGGTGGGTGGGGCTGAAATGTCCAAGGCTCTCCATGTAATGCGCCTGCTTTGGCGAGGGCGTCCGTTTGGTCATTGAAGTCTTTATCCTGCCCTGGTTGGCGTGAATGTCCACGGACCTTTTTCCAATAAACGAGCATGTCGTGTTTGGTAACAATAGAGTCGCATGACTGGAAGAGTTCTTGGTGCTTGACAGGTTTGTTGTTAGCTGTCTTAAAGCCATTTTGTTTCCATCCCACTAGGTGGCATGTGAAGCTCAACCGAGCATAGTTTGAATCAGTGCAGATAAGGAGTTCTCTGACGTTGTGAGATGCAGCTAGTTGTAGGGTGATGAGGACAGCTGCGATTTCTGCATATTGTGATGAGTGAGGGCCTAGTTTGAATTGTTGTGGTGGGCAGGGGTCATCGTTGAGCCAGACCACGCCCGCTCCAGCTTTCAAGTTGCCCTGGTGATTGTATGAGCAGCCATCAACATATGCAGTGGTCATCCCTTCACATACATTCTCCTCAAAGTATCTGTGATTCGTCAGTTGTGGGGGTACTGGATCTTTGAGCTCTGCTGAGGTGCACGGCATGTCAGTCGAGCAGTTCTGGCAGGTTGCTAGCCCATTTCCTAGGGACGATTTGTGATTTTGAGCATATCTTGCCTCGACGTCCCGTCCTTGGAGTGCCATTAGCCAGGTGGCTATGCGTGCATTAGTTACCACGCCATCTCTGATTCGTTGGCTGTTTAGGAAGGTAACTGGCTGGTGGCACGTCTCTATGATCACTTTCTGTGCTCCAATGTAGTTGGAGAAGCGCTGGATGGCCCACACAGTGCACAGCAAAGCTTTTTCACAGTCTGAGTATTTGCACTCTGGGGGAAGCAGGGTTTTGCTGGCATAGGCGACCACTCGCTTATCTTTGTCGTGGAGCTGGTATAGCCCTGCACTGAGGCAGTGCTTGGAGAAGCCTGCCTCCAGGTAGAATTCCTTTCTTGGGTCTGGGTAGGCTAGGCATGGAGCAGAGCACAGGGATTGTTTGAGTGTGCTCATAGCTTCATCTTGAGCTTCAGCCCACACAAAAGGTTCGTCCTTTTTCAGGAGGGAGGTTAGTGGTCGTGCAATGTCTGCGTAGCCTTCGATGAACTGTCGTGAGTAATTGCACACTCCCAGAAAGCTTCTTAACTCAGACACGTTGGTGGGTGTTTTAATGCTTTGGATTGCCTGGGTACGGCTAGACTGCGGTTCAATGCCATTTCGTCCAACAAGTAGGCCGACGTAATTCACTTTGGTTTTACACCATTGTCCCTTGTGTAGGGCAATCTTTGCTCCTGCGGTTGTCAGCTGGTTCAGGACGTGATCGATTTCCTCAAGGTGATCATCTATCTTCGAGCTTTTCAGGAGAACATCGTCGACATAGACAAGAGTACCTCTGGCTCTGGCATCAGGGCATGCTTTGTTCAGAAAGATGTTGAATTCTGCTGGTGAATTAGCATAGCCGAAAGGGCACCGTGTGAAGGTGTACTGCTGATTGCCAAAGGTGAATGCCAGTTTGTGTTGGTCATCAGGGTGGACTGGAATTGTCCAGAATCCGGAGGCGACATCTAGCGTTGAGAGGATCGTCGCGCCTTTGATTTTGGGGATTTCCTGGTCCAACTGAGTCATAGGCCAACGTGACAGGGGCACCTGCTGGTTCAACTTGCGGTAGTCGATAGTAGGTCGCCATTTCCCGTTGGGTTTAAGCACTGGCCATATTGGAGCAGAGTATGTGCTGTTACAGGGCCGAATGACCCCCTTGGTCAACATGGAGTCGATGATTTCTTGCACTGGCTCGTATGAGGCAATTGGGATTTTGTATTGTCTCACAAAGGTGGGTGGCGCATTTGGCTGAGTTGGTATGCGCACAGTGTGAATGTTGGTTAGGCCACAGTCCAGGGAGTCTTTGGCGAAGGAGTCTTTGTACTTGTACAAAACTTCTTTGAGTCCTTGGCGATCCGCTTCGTTGTGGAGGGCGTCAGCCTCACTAAGGATCTGTTGGAGCTGTGCCTCAAATCCAGCATAGGGTTCGTCGATTGAGTCATTTGAGGGACTTTGAGTTTGGATGGCAATCGGCTGAGGTAATTCCGTTGCAGGCTGTGTGGAGACTGCGTAGACCGTAAGGTGGGTGTCATCCGTCAGTTCGGATCGGCATACACTTTCCCGGGGCACTGGCAGGACGGAAGTTATGGTGATGTTTCCATGTGGTCGTGTAAACATCACTGTGTCATCGTCTTCGTCAGACAGTGATCGGGCTGGTATCGGGCCTATGACAGGTACCATGAGGTCAAAGTCATGAAACGCCTGGTTGATGAGCCATCCTAGGTGACTGGTTTTAGGAACCGTGACATCTTTGGCTGTGCAGTTGTTGAACAGTATGTACACAGCGCGTGACGAAGCATCAATGAGAGGGGTGGCTTCCAATGTCAGGCCCAGTTTTAGACAGGTCCTGGATGGTTGGAAGAATGCTAGCTTACTGTTGAGAGTTTGGCCAGGTCGCATGTTGAGGCGAACGCTGACACTCTTGCTGTATGCAGGTATTGTGACTTCTCTCTCATTGATCATGGCACATGCATCTGGTATGGTTTGACCAGATCGAAGGGTGTTCAATTTGACTGACGTAGTCAGTTGGTTCGACAGAGGGGCCCACACTACATTGTTGATCATGTCCACACAGGCATTGAGTCGAACTAGGATGTCTGCTCCGATGTACATGTCATGAGGCAGGTTTGGGACAACGAGGAAGTGGTGACTCAGCAGTCTGTTGTTCCATCGGATGTCCACAGCGCAGATCATCTTGGACGTGGCCATGACTGTCGAACAGGGACTGAGGGGGAAGCGGCTGTGTTTTGCGACATGTGGCAGAGTCTGGTGTCTTTGTTTTAAGTCTTGAAAGAGTTTCAGACTGACAGCTGAGTTCTCTGCCCACAGTGCTAGGGCCGCATTAGACACCAAGGTGTCTTGAATGTCTATTTCAGTCTTGATTTTCATGGGGCTGGAGTCAGAGTCAGGAGCGTGCAGTGAGCAGAGGAAAGGGTCTTCATTCGTACTGCTGGAAGTTGCACCATTAGTCAGTGATGTGGGGTCAGTGCTTGTAGCTTGACACTGTGGCTCGTTGGAGCAAACTGGCTGGAAGGGCAATGGCTCCCGGACTTGAGTCCACATCTTTAACTGCTTGAAGTCGATGAGAGGTTCGAATCGGTTCAGCAGATCTTTTCCTATGAGGAGGGGGTACGTGTTGAGTGGTGACACGTACACTGGGTGAACGAGGCTCATTGGTCCCACTGTTAGGTGGACTGGGGCGAGCTGTTTCAGCTGTAGGCCAGTGTGGGAGTAAGCTTGAAGGTCCAGTTCACACCTTTGAAGTCTGAGAGTTCTGTTAGTTCTCTTGGCTCTTTCTTGGACTTCTTCGAGGAGTTCCGTTGACATTAGAGTGATGTCAGCTCCTGTGTCCACGAGAGCTTCGACTCTGACTTGGCGTTCGATGATGATGGACAAGTAGAATTTCTTTGCTACGCCTCTTTCGATGAGGTCACCTAATAGTTGAGGGACAGGAGTTTGGCATGGGACAGGTAGGGTTTCAGGGTTGGCTTGAGGTTCGTCGGTGGAGCGGCAGACAACCAGAATGGCACTTTCGGGAATTTGTGGCAGTTCATCTGCAGGCGTTTGTGGGGTGCTGCCATGAGCTGCTGTAGTAGCTGTGGAGTTAGTGCTTAACTCTGTAGCTGGAAGTTCAATTATGTTTCCTGTTTCACTTGAGGTAGTTGCAGGTATAGCTCTTTGAGTGTGAGGGGATACAGTGCTATCCTCAGTGGTCTGTTGGTTCAGGTGGTTGCTGCTCCTTTGTTCGACGGCTAGTCAGGCTGAATCCTGTTTATCTTTCCTTTCCCCCTTCCTGTCGTCTTCCTTGCGTTGAAAGAATTCTCTCATCATCATTCTCATAATTTCTTGAGGGTCAAAGCCAGATGGAGTAGTTTCGTCTTGTTGGGATTGAGGTTGAGTTCGGTCAGTGGAGAATCGGGGTGAGTGCTTTCGTCGATTCCTTGGGCTTATCGATCCAGGGTTTTGTCGTCGTCCCTCGGAGACACCGTTGGACTGTGACGAGCCTTTTCTCCTTTGATTACCGAATGAAGTGGATTGAGTCCACGACCTCTCCCAGTGTTCGGGTGAGCGTTGTCGTCCGGAGGGTCCCTCATAGCGACCGTTCCTTTGTCTAGGTCTAGCATCAGCATGGGAGTCTCGTTGTCTGCGGGGTGCGTAGGTCTTCCCTTCTTGAGCAGACTGCTTGGGTTTATCTGGACGTTGGGCCCCCTCTAGTGCCAGTTCTGGACTTTGGGTTTCGACAGCTAGTATAGAGGTGGTTTTGGCGCTCTTTTCGGTAGCCATCCTTTGTTTACCATAGGCTTTATGTGCCAAGTCCCGTAACTGCTGCACAGTCATTGTTCGTGGGCATGCAAGGACTCCCAGATGGTGGCTTACAGCAGGATGGAGGTTTCGCAGGAATAAAATCTTGAAGTTCAGATCCTCTTCCATTTCAGGTTCATTCCGAGTTCCGAAGTAGGCTCGTCTGAGTCGGCTGTAATATGCTTGAGGGGGCTCGTTGCGGCCCTGCTTTGTCTCAAGTGCAGCCACTAGTCCTTTCTCCAATTCGGGATCAGCAAATTCTTTGATGAGAGCTTCTTGGAGTAGGAGATAATCATTCTTTGTGTGAGCTGGCTGTCGGTCCAGGAAGCTGCGTACTTCAGGACTGGACGTCGCTCGAAGTAAGTAAAGTCTATCTTTGTCAGAGACATTGGGTCTCATTTCCAGGTGGAAATCAATGTCTTGCAGATAGGCGTGGATCTCCTGACCACCTGGCGCACTTGGGGTGAACTTGCCAATGTTCCTGGCCAGCTTATCGAGGTCTTTGAGATCCATGCTGCGCGATGAGCTGTGACTGACTGTCACAGGCTCTCGTCGCTTTGGGGTGAGGTGCACTGCAGACGGAGCTGGCGAGCGTCTCCGCCTGGGTTCCTCATCTTTCTCACTATCTGTGAGTCCGGGGACAGGGGATCCTGTCCTACTTGGCAGGGGTGAGACTAGTGCATATCTCTCCTTGGTGGGTTCACGTTGCAGTTTGTAGGCATGCTTAAGTTCATCTTTGACACTGGCAGACTCCTCTTTGAAGTAGTCCAGTTCCTGTGTTAGTTGGGTAACTTCATGTCTCGCTTCATCTAGGTGAGTTTCAAGAGCTCTGTTTTTGGCTTTTTGGTCTCTTGCTTCAACCTTCACTTCTTCCAGTAGCTGTTCTGCATCTTCAAGCTTGTTGGTAGCATCGGCGTGGTCTGCTTTGACTTGCTCCAATTCTTGAGTGGCAGTAGCTAGGTTCTCTCGCAATTTATCCATCTCCTCTTTGAACTCTTTCTCCATCTTGACAGACAGTTCAGTTTGCTGTTGAATCTCCAGTTCTAGTTGGTCAATGCGGCGTTGTCTCTGTGTCAGGTTGTGCTGGAGCTGGCTGGCATGCCTGTCACTCAGCTTAAGGGTGGCGATGAGAGTGTGACTCAAGGTTCCAGTTATCTTGGCTAGGTCTTTGTGACTGTAGCTGTGGCTTGGGTCTTGTGACATCAGGCCAGCTAGGTTGTCATCCAGCTGATCCTGATTCAGCTGCTGCAGGTTTTCGGCAGCCTTAGGGAGAAAACTGTCTGTTATCACACTCAGCCATGCTTCTAAGTCCTTCCAATGGCTAGCAGGGTCTTTAGTGCGGGCCATGTTCGTTGCAGTGAGGGGAGGCTTAGAACCGATCTGACACTGTCCTTCTGACACTGACCTTGAGATGGGACGAGAATAGAAAAGAGAGAGAGAGAGCAAAAACACAGCAGACAAAGAGGAACAACAATGTCAGTGTGTAATGTTAAGAGTGAGAAGTTAAATGTGTACCAATGTTCTAGTGTGTAATTGGCAGGTGAATGTAGTTCTCTGGGCTGTGGTCCTCTGCTGGATGTGCGTCTAACTGGTAAGCTCTGTGGGGAGAATCAGTAGACACATGCAGTTGGAACAACTAAAGAACAGAGAAATGCAAAGTGATAAGAAGTGTAAAGAGTACAGTAAAGATGGGTGCTTGTACTTTCCTAGAGAGAAAGAGGATTTACCTTCCTTAGGTCTAAAAGGAAAAATACAAAAGAATGCTCTTAAGCTAGCTTTTGAATTTAGGGTCTCTAATCACCAGGACTGTGATTGTTATTAAAATTTCCTCTGAAACAGGGGAAGTTGTGATAACAACAACAGTGTTGGTTTCTTAATCAATAGGATTGACACCACACCAAATAAATTGTTCCTGAATGCAGGTTAAATTAAAAACCGGCGACGCTTATCTTCTTGTCGACCTGCTTTAGCCTTGATGGGTAGGGTTCCACAGTGGGGAGGAAAGGAGGGTGAGAGTCAGGCAAGTTTAATTTCAGCAACACAGTGTTCAAATTTCCCCAAACATTTGTCAAGTGTTTTCTAAAATTCTCTGCTTCGTGATTCTCACAGGTACAATACCCCAGACAGCAGCAGCAGTCGAGTTTAAAGAAGATAGTAGGGAAAGAAAAGACAAAAAGGGTAGTTTTCTCTGTTGGAAAGGTTCAGATTGACCAAGTGATGGCGCTGTCAAGTGGCTATCTCCAACCTGTTGGTTTATTGGGTTATCAGGTTAGCTACTTAACCAAAGTAATGAGAAACTAGTATGTTTGATTGGGTCTCGCTAACTGAAGGATAATGCCCTTATAAACTCAATTGGGTGTTGCCACTGGTTCAGTAGCAGCCATTCACAGGCTATTCTGTCCAATTGCATCAACCAAGGATCCTAAAGAGGAGGAGACGGTGTCCATAAACTGACTAAGGAAAGCAATGGGACCTCAAAGTTGTAGTTAATTTAAGTCAATCAGGTAGTTTAGACAAAAGCCAGAAGAGACGTTCACTACAAGTTCCGATAGATACCAGTCGTAAATTAGAATTTGACTTTAATTTAAAATTAAATCAATTCAGAATTTGGGAATTTAAGTAGAATTTTAACTTCCAATTTAGTAAAAGGAACGAAAGTAGTAACTCTTATGCTTTATTATTTATGAGTGTTTATGATTTGAATTTAATCAGTAATTGTTATTGACAGAGGAAGCCAAACCTCATTGAGCTGCTAATGAAATTAAAATTTCAAGACAGCAATGTTGGTTAATACTCCGTGGGGTATGGGTAAAGTATAACAAAACCAATTATGATTAACATTAATCATTAAACAATACCAGATTAAATTGACTTCTAAATTAATCTCACATAAAATGTGTTTCCAGATGTCATTAAGTGGATCAAATTATTTAAATTAATCGCAAACTGTTACAAGCTCTAAGGCTAATGAACCCTTTAGGAACAGAGAGGGAGATAGAGCAAAACAAAACAATAATAACAGTAATAATGATTATTATTACTAAATCAACACAAACACCCAAGAATAGAATAAAACCTATGCGATAGTGATGCTGTCAAGGTCGCTTAGTGAGGTTTGTAATTGAACTTCCCAAACAAATAACAATATGATTATTTTAATCGTTTACATTGCTTGTAAATCAACAATCGTAGAAAATGGTCGTTTCCAAATGTTGATTTAGTCAAAATGTATTTGATTGCATTAATCAATACCTGTTATTGAGGGAGGGTAGCCCCGTATCATTGACTATGAATGAAGTTCAAGTTTCCAAACAGCAATCATAATGGTGACATCTCAACTGAGTCATTAAAGTCTGAAGGACAATTAAAGTTATGATTAAACTTAACACGATGCTTATAAATCGACTTCCAAATCACCCGTAATAAGAAATGGTTCTTCTTACAGGTTGCGTGGTTTCGATAAAAGCATTTACACTTTAAATGACTCGGGGAGCATTAAGGTTATACTAATTTGATTAACCTATAATTCGTTTTCCACAAAACCAACAGCTTATGAGAGTTCCAGCTAATGACATAGGACAAAATAGCGCCAAAATCAGTTTAGACAAATGTGATTAAAAATCAACAATGAGATCGTACACCTTTATTAGCTTTAGCACTTGTCAGATTATTTTCCAACAGGCAAAAGGAGAACATGGGATAAGCATGAAGAGAAAACATCAAAAGACTGAAAATCCGCTAGCGTGAGTCAAGGTTCATTTTAACATTAGCCATACAATGCATTTAAATGACCACCAAATGCTTTGCGCTAGCCTTCAATATCGCTAGACACACATATACTTCAATGCAACGCGTTAGCGTTGATTAGCTTAGCCGTATGCTAGGCTTGTTTACGTTTTCAGTTCAAGTCGGCGCTGGCGAGCTGCGCATGCGCGAGTGACTGAAGTTCCGGCGCGTCTCTCAGGACGTCCGGGTGGGGTCGTTGCTATGGCGACTCACAGAGTGGCAAAATAGCAGTTCGCAAGCGTTACGCCCTTTTACACCCACAATAGCATCATTCAGAAACGTATCTTTCCGATGAGCAGTGACCAGTGAATACAGCTCTAGCGATTATCGGGTAATACACTATGGAGGCCGCGGGTCCTCGCTGTATGGTCACGAGCACTGTTTAGATTATCTATCCTATCAGTGCAAAGCAAAGTTTTAATCACCAGGTTACCTAGGATTAATGCTAGATCAGCGATCTCAGCACTTCGTGTTAGAGTATGCTTATGCAGTAACACGGCTGTGGATTCATCCACACAAACTTGATCAAGACAAATATTTCTCCAAAAACATACAACACAGTTACCTAAGCACCGCGTTCTTTAATTCACTACCTTTAGCGAATAAAACGGCAAAGCTGGGTTGATTTATTCTAAACCCCGTTGCCAGGAGAAAATTACAGCTGATTTCAGAGCCGGGACTCGCGGCGTAAGAAATCACACTGTACAGGCCCTTTTAAGAGGATAAATGAGGGACACGCTTATTTACCTCTTTCTGCGCTCTTAAAGCGGCTTTACAGTTCGTCTCAGCGGACGAATTTACTGCAGTTTTTGCGCTGTTCGTCACGGCGGACGAATTTGCAGCTGATGCGCTGTTCGTCACGGCGGACGAATAAAAAGCAGTTTTACTTTCTCAACAACACTCCAAAATGCAGTCAAGCAATAAAACGCATGGTACCATCATAGAGTAATGACATATGTGTAGCAAATTCTCTAATCTATCTTTACGGTCAAAAATAGATTAACAACGTGTTTCGGGGGTTTTATGCGCTTAGAAGTTAGTTCAAATACTGCCCAAATTTTACTCCACCAATATATGTAGTGCCTGGACCATCTACGATGTCCGGTACTTTAAGAATTAGCTCAAAAGTTCAAATTAATTAACATTAATTTTCGGGGATTCGAATCAGAAGATTCGGACGACTGACTCACAGTCAGAAATATGTTAACACTTACACTTACGTTATCTATTGGTCCACCCTAATAGAAGTAAGCAGCGTAACTTTATCTTTAGTAAATCTATGTTATATTATTACGTGGCCAACGATAATAATATAAGTAGGATTTCACTATTTACACAAGCCAGGTAGCAAGACCATATAGCTGAGGCAGTAACTTAGAAACACATAAAACTCCGACAAGGATCTTAAAATGAAACGCAAGTTTATTAAGCTACACACAGTAAACTACTCTACGCAAAACAGACAAACATACAGATACACACACACACAGTTCTGGGTTGAGAATGACTTAGGATGAGCGACAAAGAGTCTTAAACGTCTAGCACTTGCTTAAGTTTAGTATTGCAACCTGAGAAAACCACCAAGCAGAGAAACTGACTACAGTCAGGCACTTTAACTTAATTACCAGCTTCAGTATGCAATGAAAAATTGGTCTGTGTTTACTTGCGTCTTGATGACCTGTTCTCTGGTTGAGGGAACCTCGGCGAAGCCAATTGGTTGCAGCGCGTTGACGTGGTTGGGGATTTCCTTTGGAGAGGGCTTTTCCTTCTCGTGGCGCGTTGTTCCCAGTGACGGAGAGTCTGACGTCAGCGCGCGGGAAGTTCGCTGTAAGGGAATTCCTCCTGAGAAAGGCTCTCTGGCAGGGTTATGAGACAGAGTCCGAAACGTTGAATGGCTGATCCTACTGCTGGATGACGCGACGTCTGATGGTTGTATCAACGGCTATACGAGCAGTAAGGTCAGACTGTGTTCAGGTGAGCCGCGATGTACACAGAGGCAAGGTGAGCTCCGGTGGACGAGGTCACGTGGCCGTATATGTTACGGCGGGGCAGACGCAGGCTGAGCTGGGTGGCTCTTCTACACTCGATGTCCGGCAGGCGTGTTGTAAAGACGGGAAGCGTGCAACGCAAAGTTCGTGCGTAGAGCCCCTCGTGAAGCACAGCGAAAGCCAATACGGAAACCCAAGCAAAAGCCAATGCGAAAGCCACATAAAATCTTACAGTTTGGGTTTTTATAGTGAGCGGGTTTTGGACAAACCCACTTGGCTAGTGTCCAATGATCGTGGGTATGGTCCTATACCCACGCCCATCCTTTCCTGTATGTCAACGCCCAGGGAGGCGTCACGGCTGGAGCTTAATATCTTATTCACGTTATCAAACTTCAATAAAGCTTCATAACTAAGTATTATTTGCAGCTACAGTTTCATCATTTGAACCAATGTTCTCTGAAGCCTTGTAGCTTCAGTTTGAGACCAAACATTATAGCCCTTCTCAAATGCAGTTAATTACGGGCGTTACACACGCTACAACACTTCCTTTCGAGACACAATTATAGTGAATACACATGCTTACATGCATAGCAAAACATACACAACTATCAGCAATAAAACATCAAAGCAAAACACGCTTTTAAACGCGAAATGTCCGAGAAATCGCGCGGGCTTTGTCCAGAGCCCGTCACGAGGTTTTTCTTATCCGGGCCGGAAAAGGGGAGGGGGTGACCGTTTCTCGGAGAGGAACAAATGCTTCCCTATTTGCTTTCCCGGAGAGGAACAAATGCTTCCCTATTTGCGTTGGGTCTAAAATTCAATTGTCAGAGTCATGTGAAAAGGAGATGGTGTGGGCTCCATGAGGCTTGTTTATGCCGATTATGAATCCAGCGTAAAGCATGGCTTAGTCCCTACAACAGTAATTTGAAGGAGAACACTGAGGTTTTGAAAAAGCGAAAAACACACACACACACACACATACATATATATAGTAGTTCGAGTTTTTTATTAATGTTAGAGATGTTAGAAATGGGGAAACTAGAGGGGGGAATAAAACAAATAAAAATGATTTATTTAAATGTAGAATCGCTGCTTCAAATACAGTATATTTAGAAAAAACTAATATTTTATGTTTGTCATCATCATCATTATTAACAATAATAAATAATTAAATTATAGCTGTAGTTTTCTTATTAGTCTGTGCAGAAATGTATTAATCCCACTGTCAATAAAATCTTTACTGCTCTGCCTTAGTGTTGCAATTGTATGAAATGAAAATTCAAATGAAGCCAATATTGTATTTTAAATAGTTGACTATTTTTCTTTTGATTTAGCTAAAATGTTATGAAACATGAAGCTTGAGGAGGGACATATGATTAACCAGTCAAAATAAGAATCTCCTTTTGGCCTCCCCCTTTTCAATATCTACTATTAATGATTAATGAAAAATAAAAACTTTAAAGATTTGTTTGATTTGAAATAAAACAAAAGTAATAAGGAGAATAAAATATAATTTAATCTACTTGTTTGGCGTGGAAGCCATGATCCGTATAATAAACGGAATGGCTGCATAACCTTCATTGATAATGTCAGTAATAGCGAAACTGTGCATATTATTCCTTTAAAAAATATTACTACAGGCGCCACTGCACACACACACGCACACACACACACACACACACCCCGCGTTGAGGGTACAGTGAGACTCCGCCCACTGCTGTGACTCTAAATGCGCAGATTACAGAGAGCGCAGCACAATTTTAAAGAATTAAAACTTAAAGAAGCGTTTTGTCGCTGCTTTGTTTACACTGTAAGATGGATCGGCGACAGGGAGTTTCACACTGCATGACTTCAAAATAGGAAGAATCGCAGACAACTTTCTTATGTCTCGCACCCAAAAACACATATCTTTTGTTATTAACTACATGACAAGAAAGAAGCCTTTAATGGGGTGGAAAATCACAGAGCTTGATCCACGCTGGCATTTCGCCCTTTGGGTTTTAGGTTTTGAAAAAGGAAAAAAATTCCACCATACCGTCCAAGCTTTTAGGACATTTAGTATATTTAGAAAAAAACTAATATTTTATGTTTGTCATCATCATCATTTTTAACAATAATAAATAATTAAATTATAGCTGTAGTTTTCTTATTAGTCTGTGCAGAAATTAATCCCACTGTCAATAAAATCTTTACTGCTCTACCTCAGTGTTGTAATTGTATGAAATAAAAATGCACTCAGAAATCGACCTGTGCCCATAATGTCCATTGGTTAATCCGGCCCTGCTTATAGGAATTGTATTATCGAACGCATATTCATACATCTCTAATAAAGTAGCCTATCCGTTGATTTGTTTGTGTCCAAGCAAACATGGCGGACACACACACTCGCACACACACACCAAATGCACAGAAAACCGAGAGCGCAGCACAACGCATTAAAATGGTCTGCTATACAATACTTTTTAAATATAGCACATGTTACATTGTCCTATTTTTGTTGCTGATATGTGTGCATATTTCACACGCACATGCAAAAAAATAAAAATAAAAAAAATAAATAAGTAAAACGAAACGAAATTAAAACACACGAAACACACTAAAACAGGGCAGTTAATTTAAACAGTTGTTAAAAAACATAACATTAATTTAAAGGAGAACACTGAACACTATAAAATTTTTTATAGAATTTATTATTTAATATAATATGAATTTAAAATAATATATATATATAATTTCCGCGCATCAACGCTGTGGTTCTCTAAATGATTAACTTAAAAAATATGTAATTTAGGCTACAAGCCTACACTGCTACTGTATTTGCTTATGCCAAATTAAACGCAAGAAAATGTACTGTAAGCATATTTTAACGGCTAAAGCATATCGATTGTATTTTGACTTGTAGGCTATAAGTTCATTGCCCTAAAATTTTAGTTTTTTTACAAATGATAGCCTAACATTTGCAATAATGATGGCGAACAATAATAATAATATTTCACACGCACATGCAAAAAAAACAAAAAAACAAAAACGAAAAAAAAATTAAAACACATGAAACACACTAAAACTATGCAGTTTTCAAAAAACATAACATCAATTTGAAGGAGAACACTGAAATCTAAAAAAGCAAGCCGATCGCTCCACGGAAAGTATGTTTTTAATTGCTCTGCTGTAATTGTTAATAATCACAAATCTCTGTTAACATTTTAACATAAGTCATTATTTAAAGATTGTGATTTAAACACTTTATTTTATCTTAGACTTTCTGTGCTTTCCTTTTCTCTGTCACTCGCGTAACAATGTGTGTCCTGCACGAAAAGAAACAACAAGGCAATATGTTGATTTGCGTATATACACTATAGGATACTGGTATTTAATAATTTCGTTTTTTTTTTTTTTTTTTTTTACATATAGTATTGCATTCATTTGCATAGATATAGTTTATTAAGTGAACGCCTTGGTGTGGAGTCATCATGCAAACATTTTAAAAATTGATCTTTTATAAGATCTAATAATAACTTAAATTTTCCAAATGGAAAAAAAGTTGGTTTGTTGGTTATATATGCTATATGCTTTGCTTTTTTAAATAGCGCATTTCCCAGCCGTACTGTAGGATACACACGCTTCGCATGTTGTTTGGGTGCGAGCTACGGATTCCTGATGACATGCAGACAAATTTAAAGCAGGTGTTTAAAATAGTTCTCTTTAAGCTAGATTTTTAATAATTCAAATAAATATTATTAATATTAACCCTTTAAGACCGACGGGAGTGCCCGCGCTCTGGTTTGCGTGCCTCTGTTTGAAAGCCAATAAAAACCGAAAGCATATAGGTAGAGCAATAATTTTTTTGCATATGAAATCAGAGACGTTATACTTTCAGATCTAGCCCAAAACAGTCTCCTGTTGCAATGTTTTCATTCTTTAATGAGTACACAAATAACCTAAAATGTTTACAACAAAAAAACACTTTAATTCATTGGACGCCTTTGCAAATGTGTTTTATAAAGGTTGTTATTGTTTGCTATGTATGTGACGTAATTACCTCGTGTGCACTGTGAACCTATCAGGTTTGTCTCGAGTGGTGATGTCACTCAGTGCGCTGTTTGATATACGTAACATGCACGCGCTTTTCTATGTATGTGTGTGGGCTATGCTCGTCGCAGTTTCTCTTTATCCGTGTCGGAACATCATAATTTCTTTCACATAGATGCACACAACACACACATCCACATTTACACATACAGGCACAATATCACATACACACACACACACACACACACACTGGCATGACCGCACAATAAACAAAAAAATTGTCTGATGTTTTGGAGTTATTAAACGTGTCAAACGACAAGGAATTCTCCGACTCATCATCTGCTCCAGATTCTATTGCCAGTAAAGACGAAGCGGACTTTTGTGAAGGATTAGATCCATAAGACATGCTAGTATATTCTTTATAAATGCTTTGCTTTTGAGTATTATATGCTCATAAACAATGCTTTGCTTCGAGTATGAATATAAACATAAGAAACAGAATAATCCCGATAGATCACGCGCTATTTGAGCCAAATAATGAGAAAGAACCAAATCTCCTACCACAGCTATGCTGATGACACTCAGATCTACATAGCCTTACTGCCTAATGACTACAGCCCCATTGACACCCTCTGCCAATGCATTGATGAAATTAACAGTTGGATGTGCCAAAACTTCCTTCAGTTAAATAAAGAGAAAACTGAAGTCATTACATTTGGGAACAGAGATGAGGTTCTCAAGGTGAATGCGTACCTTGGCTCTAAGGGTCATACAACAAAAAATAAGGTCAAGAATCTTGGTGTGACTCTGGAGTCAGATCTGAGTTTTAACAGTCATGTCAAAGCAGTCAGTAAATCAGCATACTATCATCTCAAAAACATTGCAAGAATTAGATGTTTTGTTTCCAGTGAAGACTTAGAGAAACGTGTTCATGCTTTTATCAGCAGCAGGGTGGATTACTGTAATGGCCTCCTCACTGGACTTCCCAAAAAGACAGTCAGACAGTTGCAGCTCATCCACTGACTCCCAGTTACATTTATAATGGAGTTTAAAGTATTATTACTTGTCTATAAATCACTAAATGGCCTAGGACCCCAATACATTACAGATATGCTGACTGAATACAAACCTAACAGATCACTCAGATCATTAGGATCATATAAATTAGAAATTCCAAGAGTTCAGTCAAAGCAGGGTGAATCTGCATTCAGCTATTATGCACCCCGCTGCTGGAATCAGCTTCCAGAAATGATCAGATGTGCTCCAACATTAGGCACATTCAAATCAAGACTGAAAACACATCTGTTTAGCTGTGCCTTTACTGAATGAGCACTGTGCTACGTCCCACAGATCGCATTATTGTGTCTTTCTTTTCTTTTTATTCTTTTATAACTTGTCTTAACTCATTTTAATCTGTTTTTATCCGTTTTTTATTATTTGTTTTTATTTTCTTACACTTCAATTTTATTCCTGTTTATGTAAAGCACTTTGAATTGCCACTGTGTATGAAATGTGCTATAGAAATAAACTTGCCTTGCCTATTTACTCTTTTATACCTTTATACTTACATTTTTTGCTGTATTGCTGAATCGTGCTTATTATTTTACTTACATTGATGTTGTTTTGAACACTGAAGCCCTCAGAACCATTCATGTGTGGTAATTTGTAGAGAGATTTTTTTGTTGATCAATCAAATTGTTCTGTCTACACTGTTAATAAAAATAAGTGTATCTCACAAACGAATTAATGTTATTAGTCCAAATCAGTTTTATATAGTTTCAAAGGGTTTTTATGCATGTTTTTTACATTGACAAGTTTGAGGTTTACATTTGTGTTATTTATGTATATAGTAAAAACTCAAAAACTAAGCGATTTTTAAAAAAAAATTGTGTTTTATTGCACTTTTAAGCTATTTAATTTGTTAATATGGATTTATGACATACATAAACTTATTATTGGGATGTAAGGATTTTATTGATATATGGCATTTGACTCCTCCATGAACCGTCACCTTATCGTGGTGGAGGGGTTTGAGTGCCTGAGTGATCCTAAGAGCTATGTTGTCCAGGGCTAATGCCCCTGGTAGGGTCTCCCAAGGCAAAAAGGTCTTAGGTGACAGGTCAGACTAAGTACGGTTCAAAATCCCCTTATGATTACTATGCCATCAAGGACCGCGACGTCGCCCGGTATGGCGCAGCCGGGGCCCCACCCTGGAGCCAGGCCTGGGGTTGGGGCTCGTATGCGAGCACCTGGTGGCCGGGTTTTCTCCCACGGAACCCGGCCGGGCTCAGCCCGAAGGAGCGACGTGGGACCATCCTCCCACAAACCCACCACCTGCGGGGGGAGCCGTAAGGGGCCGGTGCATTGTGGAACGGGTGGTGGTCGAAGGTTAGGACCACGACAACCCGATCGTCAGGCACAGAAACTGGCTCTTGGGACATGGAATGTCACCTCACTGGGAGGGAAAGAGCCCGAGCTTGTGCGGGAGGTGGAATGGTACCGACTAGAGATAGTTGGGCTCACCTCCACACATAGCTGGGGCTCTGGAACTCAACTTCTTGAGAAGGGCTGGACTTTCTTCTACTCTGGAGTTGCTCACGGTAAGAGACGGAGAGCTGGTGTGGGCTTGCTTATAGCTCCCCAACTTAGCCGCCATGTGTTGGAGTTTTCCCCGGTGAACGAGAGGGTCGTCTCCCTGCGCCTTCGGGTCTGGGATAGGTCTCTCACTGTGGTTTGTGCCTATGGGCCAAACACCAGTGCAGAGTACCCGGCCTTCTTGGAGTCCTTGGGAGGGGTGCTGGAAGGTGCTCAAACTAAGGACTCCATTGTTCTACTGGGGGACTTCAATGCCCACGTGGGTAATGACAGTGACACCTGGAGAGGCGTGATTGGGAGGAACGGCCTCCCTGATCTGAATCTGAGTGGTTCTGTGCTAATCACAGTTTGTCCATAACGAACACCATGTTCAAGCATAAGGGTGTCCACCAGTGCACATGGCACCAGGACACCCTAGGGCGGAGGTCAATGATCGACTTTGTGGTTGTATCATCTGATCTCCGACCGTATGTCTTGGACACTCGGGTAAAGAGAGGGGCAGAGCTGTCAACTGATCACCACCTGGTGGTGAGTTGGATCCGCTGGCAGGGGGGAAGGCTGGACAGACCTGGTAGGCCCAAGCGTATTGTGAGGGTCCTCTGGGAACGTCTGGCTGAACCTCCGGCCAGAAGGATTTTCAACTCTCACCTCCGGAAGAGCTTTGACCAGATCCCGAGGGAGGCTGGAGACATGGAGACTGAGTGGTCCATGTTCTCTGACTCCATTGTTAACGCGGCCGTGAGGAGCTGTGGCCGTAAGGTTTGTGGTGCCTGTCGGGGCGGCAATCCACGAACCCGGTGGTGGACACCGGAAGTAAGGGAGGCCGTCAAGCTGAAGAAGGAGTCTTACAGGTCTTGGTTGGCTTGCAGGACTCCCAAGGCAGCAGATGGGTATTGGCAGGCCAAGCGTGCTGCAGCCCGGGCGGTTGCGGAAGCAAAAACACGGGCCTGGGAAGAGTTCGGGGAGACCATGGAGGAAGACTATCGGTCGGCCCCAAAGAGATTCTGGCAAACCGTCCGACGCCTCAGGAGGGGAAAGCAGCTCCACATTGACACTGTTTTCAGTGGAAGTGGGGAGCTGTTGACCTCGACTGGGGATGTGGTCGGAAGGTGGAAGGAATACTTTGAGGATCTCCTCAACCCCACGACATGTCTTTCATTGAGGAAGCAGAGATTGGGGATGCAGGGGTGGACTCACCCATCACCCAAGCTGAGGTCACTGAGGTAGTTTGCAAGCTCCGCAGTGGCAAAGCAGCAGGGGTGGATGAGATTCACCCTGTGTATCTTAGGTCTCTGGATGTTGTAGGGCTGTCTTGGCTGACACGTCTCTACAATATCGCATGGTGGTCGGGGACAGTACCTCTGGACTGGGCAACTGGGGTGGTGGTTCCCATTTTTAAGAAGGGGGACCGGAGGGTGTGCTCCAACTATAGGGGGATCACACTCCTCAGCCTCCCGGGGAAAGTCTATGCCAGGGTACTGGAGAGGAGGATCCGTCCGATGGTTGAACCTAGGATTCAGGAGGAACAATGCGGTTTTCGTCCGTGCCGTGGTACACTGGACCAACTCTATACCCTCACCAGGGTGCTCGAGGGTTCGTGGGAGTATGCCCAACCAGTCCACATGTGTTTTGTGGACTTGGAGAAGGCATTCGACCGTGTCCCTCGTGGCATTCTGTGGGGGGTGCTCTGGGAGTATGGGGTCAGAGGCGCTCTGTTAAGGGCCGTCTCGTCCCTGTATGAACAAATTAGGAGTCTAGTTCGCATTGCCGGCAATAAGTAAGACTTGTTTCCAGTGCATGTTGGACTCCGGCAGGGCTGCCCCTTGTCACCAATTCTGTTCATAATTTTTATGGACAGAATTTCAAGGCGCAGCCTTGGGCTGGAGGGGGTCCGGTTCGGGGACCACAGGATTTCATCTCTGTTATTCGCAGACGATGTTGTTCTGTTGGCTTCATCGAACATGGACCTTCAGCATGCACTGGGGCGGTTTGCTGCCAAGTGTGACGCGGCTGGGATGAGAATCAGCACCTCCAAGTCCGAGGCCATGGTGCTCCACCGGAAAAAGGTGGCCTGCCATCTCCAGGTTGGAGGAAAGTCCTTACCCCAGGTGGAGGAGTTTAAGTATCTTGGGGTTTTGTTCACGAGTGAGGGAAGGATGGAACGTGAGATTGACAGGCGGATTGGTGCAACGGCAGCAGTAATGCGGTCGATGTACCAGTCAGTTGTGGTGAAGAGGAAGCTGAGCCGAAAGGCAAAGCTTTCGATTTACAAGTCAATCTACGTTCCTACTCTCACCTATGGTCATGAGCTCTGGGTCATGACCGAAAGAACAAGATCTCGGATACAAGCGGCAGAAATTAGTTTCCTTCGCAGGGTGGCAGGGCGCACCCTTAGGGATAGGGTGAGGAGCTCTGTCACCCGGGAGGAGCTCGGAGTAGAGCCGCTGCTCCTCCACATCGAGAGAAGTCAGCTGAGGTGGCTCGGGCATCTGTTTCGGATGCCTCCTGGACGCCTACCTAGGGAGGTGTTCCAGGCATGTCCCACCGGGAGGAGGCCTCGGGGAAGACTCAGGACACGCTGGAGGGACTATGTCTCTCGGCTGGCCTGGGATCGCCTCGGGATCCCCCCGGAGGAGCTGGAGGAAGTGTCTGGGGAGAGGGAAGTCTGGGGTTCTCTCCTAAGACTGCTGCCCCCGCGACCCGGCCCCGGAAAAGCGGAAGAAAATGAATGAATGAATGAATGGCATTTAAAAATACTCAAAAGAATGACATCACAGCATGTAAAAATAGATATACCCTGGCGGAATTGTTCTATTGCAGGTCTTAAAGGGTTAATAAATATTATATATTAATAATTAAAAACATTAATAATTTAAATATTAAATATTTTTTAAATTAATAATTTAATAATTATAATGTAATATTAATAATTTAACCTAATATTAAATATTAATCATTTAAATAAATATTATGACTTTAATTAAAAATTATTTTTAGAATCTAATCGATTTGAATTTCGTACCTGTACGTGTTCTGTTGCTTATGCAGGCTTAAATTCCATAAATTGATTTGTAAGTTAATTTTTTTTGTTTCATAGATTTAGTAGAAGTATTTCAGGAACGAATTATTCCATTTCATAATTAATTAAAGTATAACATTAATTAAAACAAGTATATGCATTAATAAGACGTGGTCGTGGAAGCGAATTTGTAATTCGAATTATGCCCAGAGCTCCATAGTTTAAAATATGGTAACAGTCAATTAAACTATGATATAACACACACTGTCTAAATAAATAGGCTATAAAATACACAGTTGATGTAGGCCAATTAAATATTATTTAAACACTGTGCTGAAAGAAAAAAAAAGCACAAGAAAGAATGCCGCTTTGAAACAAACTCATTTAATCAAAGTGTTTTAAATTTAGGCAGCAAAAACATAGTTGGTCTACTAGAGAAATTTTATGTCTGCTGGGATCTGAGCTATATTGGTTTACCAGCGAGCATAAACGGAATGGAGCGCTTGCTTTAGCCGGTCTGCATGACCAGCTAAAGTCACACCTCTCTGCTTTTGCTCACGTGACTGGCTGCTTGCCGTACATGTTCACTATGTTACATAACTGCCCCCTGCTGGCCATGTACGTCTTGTGTTGGTCCATGTTCTGCTTTCCCACGGGATACTGCAGTAAGATGTGAGACCACTTTAGATCGCTCGCGCGATTTTTGTGGCCATATCTGTACATGCAGATACTATATGAACACTACATGCAGACACTATATGAACA